>CAJPIZ010000207.1:0-30354 GCA_905368565.1 Medioppia subpectinata
TTTAAATTTCAGATCAAGAAGAACTTAATCGATAGATTTAAATACAAGGACAACGATTGGGGTTTGAATACATTGTCGTATGAAAAACCAGTAAACATTTCTGATTTAAATTTATCCGTCGGAAACGAAACAGTCATTGCGTTTATGCAAAAGTTTAATCAACAAAATAACGATGTGTTTAATTTAGTTATACAAAGATTTAACTCAAACAACAATACATTTAATAGAAATATGATATCAATCGAAGTCAATGATAATTATTTAAGACCAACATTGAAAGACATTATAAGCAAAAAAGTAATTGAGAAAATGGCCACAAATTTGAAATTAATTGCGTTATTTCGCTACACAACCACTAAACAACAAACCATTACATACATGGGTTGGTTAGCACTGTTTCAAGACAACAACTCTATTAAATACTGTTGCACTGACACAGTGAACACAACCCAAGTATGAGATACACATAAATTAAATTTCATTAAATACTTTCTATCATTAATTCAATTTTTACATTTAGTGCGAAGAAAAGAAACTTAAATTATTGATTGATTGCAAAACAGTAGAGAAGACAACATTGAGAACCACTCGAAAACCAAAGGATGACAATATATTCACGAATCCTGTTATTATTATTGGTTTGGTTGTAATTATTGGTCTGATTTTCATATTACTATTTGTGGTCATTTGTATGAGAAATACTAAACAGAAAAGTAGATAAATAGACAATAATTATATGATTTAATTGACAAAATTATTACTAATAAAAAATCATTTAAAAAATATTTTTAGAGTCAAAGGACACTAAAATAAATCCAACGATTGAAAAACAAAGACTGAAGAGTTATTTCGAAAGACCGCAGAATTTGGAGGTCTTTGAAAAACAAGAAAAACAAAAAACTCCACAAAAGTCAATGAAATCGACGGGTTTTAAGGCCGGAAGTAAATCTACAATTGATATCCAGAAACCTATTTATATAAAGAAATAATTTTTAATGAATTAATTTATCTCAACTTCTATTTATTTGTATTCATCAATAATTTCATATTTATTTCAATTTGAATTTTTAAAATTACTTTTCAGTTTAACTATTTTCCTAAAATTGTTTCTAATAAAAAGTTATATTCAAAAAAAGTTATTTAAATTTTATTTATGTATTATTTGTTTATAAATATAAAAATTATTGAATCATATAAAGTTACTTTTAGTTTTTATTATTGAAAGAGTTATTATGACTTTATTTGAGTTATTGTTGATTTAATGGCAATATATAATTGTAATGTTTTTTTTTGTAATTCTTATAAGCTTTCGATAATTTTATAGTTACTTTATTTCAATTATATTATATCTCGTGTTTATTTATAAATTGTTAAATTTAAAAAGCATTTGTTTTATTCAAATATCAATGTCTTTTCAAATGTCTTTCACAAAAGTAATGAAAATGAATTCTTTAATGAAAATGATTTTTACATTCTTTGGTATAAATAATCATTTATTAAATTATATTAATCACAAAACCTTTAATAATTTATATTTAATCTCATTTCAATCTGATTGACATTTAAGTATATATTTGGTGTTTAACATCAATAGCCGTTGGAAAAGACTTTTGCAATCATTTCGTAGCAAATAATAACACAATTGGTTTCGGCGTTCAAACACTACATCAATTGAACGGTGAAATGCCGACAAATAATCATTTCTAGACTTAGCATAAAAGGAGGCTAAAAATGTTTTAATTGTTGTATTTTAAAAAAGTAACGAGACTAGTGTTAATTAAATATCTAACAATTAAGACCCGATTTGTATTGGGTGTTAAAAACGGGAAGAATAATTATTTTAGTTAAATATAAAGTCCTTTGATATTTGTTGCGGTTATTCTGTATTTATATGTAATTATTCGGTTTAAACACAATAAAAATCTTCCCGATTTCCAACACCCAATAAAAATCGGGTTTTAATTGTTAGGTATTTAATTAACACTAGTCTCGTTACTTTTTAAAAATACAACAATTAAAACATTTTTAGCCTCCTTTTATGCTAAGTCTAATCATTTCTATGTCAATATTAACACTACATTTTGGGAATTGACTTTTGACGGCACAATTCTGGCCATTAATCCCCATTTAACCGGCTTTAAAAGCGATTCACTGACAGATAAATATGATTTTGCTGTCACTCATTCAAAACCCAATACTTCGAGTGCAATTATTTCATATTTAAGTTTCATAAATGTAAAAATCCTTTTATGAACTCTTTATTAAAGCGTAAAATTTAAAAATTTCAGATTAAGAAGGATTTAATCAATACATTTGAATACAAGAACAATGACTCGCATTTTAATACGTTGTCAGTCGTATCCGAAGCCGATTACAATCTTAAATCAATTGCTGGTTTTAGAAACCAAACAGTCGTTGCATTTATTAAATTTGTTTTTAAGGAACATAATTATGAGTTTAATTTACTTTTACAAACACGCAATCCTTATAACAATACATTTCAAAGAGATATCCATTCGTTTATAATAGTAAATAATGATATTTATAAAGCGGCAGGCGTTGACACCGAAAGCAAACAATTAATTGACAAATTGACCACAAATTTGTCACTTATTTCGTTGTTTCGCTATCAAAACAATTCATACAATGGTTTGATAGCACTGTTTACAGACAGTGTGTCTATTGAATACTGTTTCGCACAAAATGCTGACACAAACCCAGTAAGAGATCCACAAAAATCAATTAATATTTTCAGTCATTATTTCAATTAATAGTGCGAAGGAAATGATCTCAAATTACTGATTGATTGCGGAGATAGTGGTACAACACTAGAGACCACAACATTGAGAACCACTCCAGAGACTACCAAAGAACCAAATGATAACAAGATTTTCACAAATCCTTTTGTTATCATTGGTTTGGTTATAATAATTGCTTTGATATTCATATTATTTGTGGTAATGTTTCTAAACTTTGGTAAAACAAAACCCAAAAGTAAAGGACAAAGTAAATCGAAATCCAGTAAATATTACGAAAAATCTTAATTATTTGTGAAATGAAATACAAATTTGAATACAATTTTAGGTCCAAAAGACAACAAGAAATTCGACCCAAAGATTGAAAGAGTATTTCGAAAGACCACAGAATTTAGAGGTCTTTGGGAAACAAAAAGCCACAAAACCGGAACACAAATCACTTGAATCGTTGGGATTTAGTGCTGGAAATGAACCAAAAATTGATATTCAAAAACCTATTTATATCAAAAAATAGTTTTTCAACATTTATTATTTTATTTGAATTTTAATATTATAGTTTAATTTAATTTACAAGTATTCAGATCTAAATTCAAATAGTTGTTTGTATTTATCAATTTAATCCAATAAATAAGTTTATAAATATTGTTTTGTTGACTTTTAAGTTGATATTTAATCTAAATTTTTATTTGTATATTTTTTCCTAAATCTTAATTCTAAATAACTGATGATAATGTAAATAATAGAATCAGGACTTTGCTCTAGTTTAGTATAATACAGTATAATATTGTAAACTTATGAGATCATCAAATAATTAAACGATATAATAATTACAATCGTTTTTTAACATATTATGCTTTCATTATAATTTGCAAACAAAAGTCATATAAAAATAAATCTGAATTTTGAATTACTTTTACTGAATTTTGAATCTAAAAAACTGTGGATAAATTCATTAATGACTGAACACGACTAGAAGTGATTCAAAAGTGATTGTGTGGCAAATAAACGGCACAATCAAAGTATTCTTTGGTCATTTTGACCGATTCGTACAATTGTTGGATTGCGTTCAATACTTCTCTGTATCGACCTCTACACTCGTCCAACAGCGCCGGGAACTCCTCAATCCTAGGATCCATGGCTTCCAACAGCTCCGGAAACGCCTGAGGAGCCAACCAATGCGCTTCTGGCGCAGCCCTTAGCTCCCGATCCATAGCCTCTACGGCCAGATAGAAATCATGACCTAAATCGATGAGTTGTCTGCGTCGGCGTCGCACGCGTTGCATGAACTGATCCTCTGTGAATACGATTCGCATGAATTGGGCATTTTCATCCCCAATGAAATATAGCCGGTGCTGATCGCCCACCCGTACACTCATGGCCTGACCGCCACAACGGTTACTAAATGGTCCGGCGCTGAGCGCGTACTCCAGTTCGCCGCCCACTTCAGCGAACACAAGCCATCGCTGGATATCTGGCTGATAAACGGCTGTATATCTGCGCTGATTGGTGTCGATATCGATGATGTCTCGACGCCATTGATTGCCCTCAACGCGAATGTTGACCTGGAATTCATTGACGTGATTCAGGTTTACTAGAAAGTCACCGTTGGGTCCGTTCAGGTCAATGAACATATCATCCAAAGGAAGGCCCATAAAGAGCTCATTCAACACCTGAATCTGAGCCTCAATGTGATCGAGTCTAACAAGAATTCCGACGCTAAGGAACTCGAAGTTAAGAAGATCCGCGGCCGCAGGCATTTGAAACGCTTGCGCCTCATCTATGGCCAGATTTGGTACCAATGGCGGCACAATCGGTGGCAGACCGGGAGGCGAAGGCACCCGTGGCAGCACTTCCTGCACAACCATTGCCCGCTCGAAGACATCGTGCGCTAGTACTGCAATGTCCAACAGATCGGTGGATGCGATTTCTAGTGCCGCCAATCGCCCTCTCATCCCACCAACCATTTGCTGCAGTTGTTGTCTGTAGTCCTGATGGTTGACACGGATGGCCCGTCTGTGGATTGTGTAAAGCGAGTCTTGCATTGCATACAACTCATCGACCAATTGGTCGTAATCGTGGCGTCCGTTCCTAACCGGGGGCTGAAATCTTTGCGCCAATCGGTCAGCCGTTTCGATGCCAATCACTTCAATTATGTATGTGAAGAGTGGCCCTAAGAATCGGCGGCCCCAGGCTTGCGGGCCATTGTCTCCGTGTGTACCGCAAGTAAATCGTGCCTGATCTTCGTTTGAGACTAACACCGACACCCTATTATCCAGTATCACATCACACAGGAAAGACCTCTCAGTGCCCGCAAAGTCGGTGAGTGTTATCCGATTGACTCTAAAGTCCTCTTCAGGGGGAACCACCAAAGCGGTCACATCGTGTACACTCACCCGATAGCGCAGACCGTCGATCATTACTTCCTGGTCGAGACCCACATGTGTCACGTCAATAGTGGAGCCGAGAATGTCATTCGGTGACAGCGATAACTGTTGCAAACGGTTTTCAAAGTTTGTCATCTGTTGTCTCACTTCGGATATCATTTGAGCGAATGGTGTGTTCGCATCCCATGGCTGTCCCGTTGCGAATGACATGGCTTTTGCTACTACTGGTCCGCCTGTGCTTTGAAACTATTTGCGTTTGTAATACTTGTCTTTTACATAACAATATTTAATATTAATTTTTATTGTTATTAAAACATGAGAATATATTTACAAAGATTAAAATTTTGATAATCGAAATAATAGCATCAGGACATTCAGGGTTCTAGTTCAGTATAATACCATGTTTCAAAACTTTTTAAATTATCAAAGAATCAACGATCTAATTGTTACTGTGGGTTAAATTTAACATGTCGCATTCATTATAATTTGCAAATTGAAAGTCATTTAAAAATAAATCTGAATTTTTATATTACTTTTACTACATTTTGAGTCTAAAAAACTGTCGATATATTCAATAATGACTGGACACGACTGGAAGTGATTCAAAGGTGATTCTCTGACAGATAAACTGCACAATCAAAGTACTCGTTGGCCATTTTTGCCGATTCGTACAATTGTTGCATTGTGTCCAACACTTGTCTGTATCGGACTCTACACGCGTCCAACAGCTCCGGGAGCCACCCAACGATAGGATGCATGGCACCCAACAGTTCTGGGAACGCCTGAGCGGCCAACCAATGCGTTTCGATCGGTGGCACAGCCCTGAGCTCCCGATCCATAGTCTCTACTGCCCGATAGAAATCATGACCTAAACCGATGAGTTGTCTGCGTTGGTGTCGTACGCGTGGCATCAGCTCATAGTCTGTGAATCGGTGTCGATAGAATTCGCCCAAATCATTGCCCATGAAATATAGCCGGTGCTGATCGCCCACCCGTACACTCATGGCCTGACCGCCCAAACCGTTACACAATGGTCCGGCGCTGCGCTCGTACTCCAGTACGCCGCCCACTTCAGAGAAAACAAGCCATCGCTGGATATTTGGCTGATAAATGGCTGTATATCTGCGCTGATTAGTATCGGTGTCGATGATATCCCGACGCCACTGATTGCCCTCAACGCGAATGTGAAGCGGAAACTCATCCAAGGCGTCACCGTATAATGTAAATTCACCGTTGGGTGCGTTCAGGTCGATGAACATGTCGTCGAAAGCAATGTTTAAAAATATCTCATTCAAGACCTGAATCTGAGCCTCAATTTGCTCGAGTCTAACGAGAATATGCTCGCCAATGGTCTCGAAGTTTAGCAGATCCGCGGCCCCAGGCATTTGAAACGCTTGCCCCATATCTATTGCCTCCAACGGATTTACTGCCAATGGCGGCGGGATCTGTGGCAGACCGGGTGGCGATGGCACCCGAGGCAGCACTTCCGGCACAACCATTGCCCGCTCGAAGAGATCGTGCGCTACTTCTGCGATGTCCAACAGATTGATGGCTGCGATTTCCAGTGCCGCCAATCGCCCTCTCATGACACCAACCATTTGCTGCAGTTGTTGTCTGTAGTCCGGATGGTTGACACCGATAGCCCGTCTGTGTATTGTGTAGAGCGAGTCTTGCATTGCATACAACTCATCGACCAATTGGTCGTAATCGTGGCGTCCGTTCCTAACCGGCGGTTGAAATCTTTGCGCCAATCGGTCAGCCGTTTCGATGCCAATCACGTCAATGCTGTAACTAAAAAGTGGCCCTTGGAATCTGCGGCCCCTGGCGTGCGGCCCATTGTTTCCGTGAGTCCCGCAAGTAAATCGTAAGTCATACATAACATGTGGGACTAATAGCGTAACATTTTCATCCCGTATCACATCACATAGAAAGGACCGCTCAGTGCCTACAAAGTCGGTGAGTACTATCCGATGGACAATATTGTTGTTTACGTTTACGAAAGCTGTCACATCGTGGACACTCACCCGATAGGGCAGACCGTCGATCACCGCTGACTGCAAGTGTCCCGCGTCTGTCACGTGTGTCACGTCAATAGTCGAGCCGAGAATGTCATTCGGATTCAGCGACAACTCTTGCAAACGGTTTTCAAAGTTTGTCATCCGTTGTCTCACTTCGGATATCATTTGAGCGAATGGTGTGTTCGCATCCCATGGCTGTCCCTTTGAGAATGACATGGCTTTTGCTACTACTGGTCCACCCGTGCTTTGAAACTATTTGTGTTTCTAATACTTGTCTTTTACATAACAATTTAATATTAATTAAATTGATTAAAAATGTTAATTTTTTTGTTATAAAAACATATAATATTTTTACAAAAATTAAAATTTTAATTTATGAATTATAATCCTGCCCATAAAACTTATATAATTAGACATGGTAAAATTTTGTGATACCGTAATATTTTATTATAAAAATGCATAACTTAATTCATTTACTGTCATCAAAATATTTGAATATATGCCGACTATGTTTAAGAATTTATTTTAAATACTTATATTAGGAACAATATCCAAAAGCGGTCAGATCTATGAGTAGACCCCGTAATCGGCTTTGACTTTTAAGTTAATAATGTTATTTAATTTGAATTTATATTTATACATTTTTACCTAAATCTTGAAACTAAATAACTTGTGATAATTTAAATAATAGTATCAGGACTTGGCTTTACTTCAGTATAATATAGTAGAATACTGTAAACAATTTAGATTATCAAAGAATTAAACGATATAATTGTTGCTATGGTTTAAATTTAAGATATTATTCTTTCATTATAATTTGCAAACAAAAGTCATTTAAAAATAAATCTGAATTTTGTATTACTTTTACTGAATTTTGAATCTAAAAACTGTGGATAAATTCATTAATGACTGAACACGACTAGAAGTGATTCAAAAGTGATTGTCTGACAGATAAACGGCACAATCAAAGTATTCTTTGGCCATTTTTGCCGATTCGTACAATTGTTGGATTGGGTTCAACACTTGTCTGTATCGACCTCTACAGTAATCCAACTGCTGCCGGAACTGCTCATTCCTAGGATCCATGGCTTCCAACAGCTCCGGAAACGCCTGAGCGGCCAACCAATGCGCTTCTGGCGCAGCCCTTAGCTCCCGATCCATAGCCTCTACGGCCCGATAGAAATCGTGACCTAAACCGATGAGTTGTCTGCGTTGGTGTCGCACGCGTGGCATCAGATTATTTTGTGTAAATATGATTCGCATGATTTGGCCATTTTCATTGCCCATGAAATATAGCCGGTGCTGATCGCCCACCCGTACACTCATGGGCTGACCTCCGAAACCATTCCTAAATGGTCCGGCGCTGAGCGCGTACTCCGGTTCGCCGCCCACTTCAGCGAATACAAGCCATCGCTGGATATCTGGCTGATAAACGGCTGTATATCTGCGCTGATTGGTGTCGATGTCGATGATGTCCCGACGCCACTGATCGCCCTCAACCCGAATGTTGACCTGCACCTGATTTATGTGATTCAGGTGTACTGCAAAGTCACCGTTGGGTCCGTTCAGGTCAATAAACCTATTGTCCAAAGGAATGGCAATAAAGAACCCATTCATGACCTGAATCTGAGCTTCAATTTGCTCGAGTCTAATGAGAATATTGCCGCCAATGGTCTGGAAGTTTAGCAGATCCGCGGCCGCAGGCATTTGAAACGCTTGCGCCTCATCTATGGCCAGATTTGCTGCCAATGGCGGCACAACTGGTGGCAGACCAGGAGGTGAAGGCACCCGAGGCAGCACTTCCCGCACAACCATTGCCTGCTCAAAGAATTCGTGCTCTAGTTCTGCGATGTCCAACAGATTGTTGGATGCGATTTCCAGTGCCGCCAATCGCCCTCTCATGACACCAACCATTTGCTGCAGTTGTTGTCTGTAGTCCTGATGGCTGACACGGATCACCCGTCTGTGTATTGTGTAGAGCGAGTCTTGCATTGCATACAACTCATCGACCAATTGGTCGTAATCGTGGCGTCCGTTCCCAACCGGCGGTTGAAATCTTTGCGCCAGTCGTTCAGCCGTTTCGATGCCACTCACATAAATCATGTATCTCATGACTCCCGCTTCGAAAAATCTGAAACCCCTGGCCTGCGGGCCATTGTCTCCGTTTGTACCGCAAGTAAATAGTTCCTCCAACAAACCGTTTGGGACGAACAGCGAAACCCTATTATTCCGTACCACATCGCACAGAAGGGACCGCTCAGTGCCCGCAAAGTCGGTGAGTGTTATCCGATGGACACTACCGCCCGCGACAACCACGAGAGCGCTCACATCGTGTACACTCACCCGATAGGGCAGACCGTCGATCACCACTGCCTGGTTGTGACCCACATGTGTCACGTCAATAGTGGAGCCGCGAATGTCATTCATTGTGAGCGACAACTGTTGCAAACGGTTTTCAAAGTTTGTCATCCGTTGTCTCACTTCGGATATCATTTGAGCGAATGGTGTGTTTGCATCCCATGGCTGTCCCGTTGCGAATGACATGGCTTTTACTACTACTGGTCCACCTGTGCTTTGAAACTATTTTTGTTGTGATACTTATTTTCTACATAACAATTTAATATTTCTTAAATTAATTAAAAATATTAATTTTTATTGTTATTAAATATGATAACATTTTTTTCAAAGATTAAAATTTATAAATTATCATCCTAACCACCTAACGTATGTAATTAGACATCGAAAAATTTTGTGGTATCATAATATTTTATTTTAAGAATGTAGAACTTAATTCATTTAGTGTCATCAAAATATCTGAATATATGTCGACTCCGTGTAAACTCCGTAATCGGGTCATGAAATTGCGGACAATATGGCAATCATTTGAGCGCTAGTTGTGTTCACATTCCAGGGCTGTCTCGGAGCCAATGCGCTCACATATGGGCAATATTTTTAAGTCCCGAACCAACGCTCGAACGCATAACTATTTTGAATACAATATTTCAAAACTTTATAGATTATCAAAGAATTAAACGATATAATCGTTACTGTAGTTTAAAGTTAACATATTTTGCTTTCATTATAAATTGGATGCAAAATAAAATTATCCTAAAATAAATCGAAATGAAACTGAATTTTTATATGACTTTTACTGAAGTGTGAATCTAAAAAACTGCAAACAAACTCTTAAATGAAAAACACGACTGGAAGTGCCAATTGTAGTCGTGTTTAATAATACTAGTCGTGAAAATAAACGGCACAATCGTAGTATTCTTTGACCATTTTTAACCGTTCATACAATCGTTGCATTCTTTGCAACAACTGCTCGTATAGTTGCCTCCGATTGTTCAACAGATCCGAGAAGTAGTCGGCGAGGTTTGGGTACTCGGCGTTCACCAAATGCGGAAACTCTTGGCCGAGCAGCCAATGCGGCTCCGGGTTGTCGTACACGTGCTCTATTGGCGGCGGCGGCGCAGCCCTCACTTCTCGATTCATGGCCTCTAAGGCCCGATAGAAGTGATGGCCTAAACCGATGAGTTGTTTGCGTTGCTCTCGCACTGCATTCGTGTGCGCATTCCCTAAGCAGTGTTGTTGCAAATCTTTGCCAATACTTTTGCCCATGAAATATAGCCGGTGCTGATCGCCCACCCGTACACTCATGGCCTGACCGCCCGCACCGGTTTTATATGGCCCGGCGGTGCGATCGTACACCAGTTGTCCTGCCTCTTCGATGAACACAAGCCATCGCTGAATATTTGGCTGATAAACGACTGTATATATGCGCTGATGGTTGTGAGTGAACACATCCCGGCGCCACTCATTGCCTTCAACCCGAATGTCCATCTCGTGGTAGTCCCCGCGATCGAAGTGCACTGTAAAGTTACCATTGGGTCCGTTCAGGTCGATGAACATATCCTCGTGAGGAATGTCGAACCACTCCACATCCAAGTCATCAATTTGTTCCGAAAATGCATTCAGTCTAACGAGAATATCGCCGCAAATGGTCTCGAAGTTTGTCAGATCCGCGGCCGCAGGCATTTGATACGCTTCAGCCATAGCTATTATCTCCGGCAGAGCTGCTGCCAGTGGCGGCACCACAGGTGGCAGACCGGGAGGGGATGGCACCCGAGGCAGTATTTCCCGCACAACCACTGCCCGCTCGAAGAGATCGTGCGCTAGTTTTGCGACGTCCAACAGATTGATGGCCGCGTCTTCCAGTGCCGCCAATCGCCCTCTCATCCCACCAACCATTTGCTGCAGTTGTTGTCTGTCGTCCGGATGGTTGACACGGATGGCCCGTCTGTGTATTGTGTAGAGCGAGTCTTGAATTGCATACAAATCGTCGACCAATTGGTCGTAATCGTGGCGTCCGTTCCTATCCGGGGGTTGAAATCTTTGCGCCAATCGGTCAGCCGTTTCGATGCCAATCACATGAATCATGTGTGCGATGACTCGCTCTCCGGGCGCGTTGACTTCACACAGGGAACCCCAGGGATGCGGGCCATTGTCTCCGTGTGTACCGCAAGTGAATAGATAGCCCAGCGACCCATCTGGTTCACAGGGCACACATTTCTGTTCGTCGAGCATCACATCGCACACAAAGGACCGCTCAGTGCCCGCAAAGTCGGTGAGTGTTATCCGATGGACTCTAACGCCCTGTCCAGCGTCCTCGGTCATACCGGTCACATCGTGGACACTCACCCGATAGGGCAGACCGTCGATCACCACTGAGCGCGGGTGACCCGCGTCTGTCACGTAAATAGTGGAGTCGCGCACGTCATCCGTTGCCAGCGATAACTGTTGCAAACGGTGGCCAAAGTTTGTCATCTGTTCGCTCACTTCGTGTATCATTTGAGCGAACGATGTGTTCGCAGCCCTCGGCTCTCCCGGTGCTAATACCATGGCTTTTGGTACTACTGATTGACACCAGCTTTGAAGCTATTTGTCTTCTCTGAGATTTGTTTTTTATATAACAAAATAAATTTTATATAAATAAAATTAATTGAAAATAATAATTTTGATTATTTTAAAAACATTATAATTTTGATGACAAATATTTTGAAAACAATCAAAATTGACGCAAAAATGTGCAAATTTTTAGTAAATTTTCAGCAAAAATCACAACTTTATAGATTATCAAAGAATCGTTACTATCGTTTAAAGTTAACATATTTTGCTTTCATTATAAATTGGATGCAAAATAAAATTATCTTAAAATAAATCGAAATGAAACTGAAATTTTATATGACTTTTACTGAAGTGTGAATCTAAAAAACTGCGGACAAACTCTTTAATGAAAAACACGACTGGAAGTGCGAATTGTGGTCGTGTTTAATAATACTGGTCCGGCATATAAACGGCACAATCGTAGTATTCTTTGACCATTTTTGACCGTTCGTACAATTCTTGCATTTTTTGCAACAAACGCTCGTATTGTTGCCTACGATTGTTCAACAGCTCCGGGAAGTAGTCGGCGATGTTTTGGTACTCGGCGTTCACCAGATGCGGAAACTCTTGGCCGAGCAGCCAATGCGGCTCCGCGTTGTCGTATGAGTGCTCTATTGGCGGCGGCGGCGCAGCTCTCACTTCCCGATTCATGGCCTCTACGGCCCGATAGAAGTGATGGCCTAAACCGATGAGTTGTTTGCGTTGCTGTCGTACGGCATTCGTGTTCGCATTCCCTATGCATTGTTGTTGCAAATCTTCAGCAATAACTCCACCCATGAAATATAGCCGGTGCTGATGGCCTACCCGTACACTCATGGCCTGACCGCCCATACGGTCATTATATGGCCCGGCGGCGCGATCGTACACCAGTTGCCCTCCCTCTTCGATAAACACGAGCCATCGCTGAATATTTGGCTGATAAACGACTGTATATATGCGCTGATGGTTGTGAGTGAACACATCCCGGCGCCACTCATTGCCTTCAACCCGAATGTCCATCTCGTGGTAGTCCCCGCGATCGAAGTGCACTGTAAAGTTACCATTGGGTCCGTTCAGGTCGATGAACATATCGTCGTGAGGAATGTCGAAACACTCCTCATCCAAGTTGTGAATTTGAACCCAAATGGCGTTCAGTCTAACGAGAATATCGTCGCAAATTGTCTCGAAGTTTGGCAGATCCGCGGCCGCAGGGATTTGATACGCTTGAGCCATAGCCGCTATTGCCTCCGGCAGTAATGCTGCCAATGGCGGCACCACAGGTGGCAGACCGGGTGGCGATGGCACCCGAGGCAGCACTTCCTGCACAACCATTGCCCGCTCGAAGAGATCGTGCGCTAGTTCTGCGATGTCCAACAAATTGCTGGCCGCGTTTTCTAGTCCCGCCAATCGCCCTCTCATCCCACCAACCATTTGCTGCAGTTGTTGTCTGTAGTCCGGATGGTTTACACCAATAGCCCGTCTGTGTATTGTGTAGAGCGAGTCTTGCATTGCATACAACTCATCGACCAATTGGTCGTAATCGTGGCGTCCGTTTCCAACCGGGGGCTGAAACCTTTGCGCCAATCGGTCAGCCGTTTCGATGCCAATCACTTCAATCATGTATCTGATGTCTTGCCCTTGGGGTAAACTGAAACCCGTGGTTTGCTGACCATTGTCTCCGTGTGTGCCGCAAGTATATAGAGCCCGAAGCGCTCCATCTGGTCTACACGGCTCAACCACTTCGTTCAATATCGCATCGCACAGAAGGGACCGCTCAGTGCCCGCAAAATCGGTGAGTGTTATCCGATGGACACTAACGCCCTCTTCAGCGTTGACCACAGCGGTCACATTGCCGACACTCACCCGATAGGGCAGACCGTCGATCACTACTTCCTGGTTGTCATCCGCGTCTGTCACGTGTGTCACGTCAATAGTGGTGTCGCGAAAGTCATTCGTTGCCAGCGATAACTGTTGCAAACGGTGGCCAAAGTTTGTCATCCGTTGTCTCACCTCGTGTATGATGGGAGCGAACATGCTCACGTAGGCAAACAGGTGCCCAGCCATCGACTGTTCCGGTGTTAATGCCATGGCTTTTGGTACTACTGATTACCACGAGCTTTGAAACTATTTGTCTTCTATGAGACTTGTCTTCTATATAACAACGTTTAATAAAAATTAATTAAAAATAATAATTTTCATTATTTTAAAAACATGTAAATTTATTTTAATGACAAATATTTTGAAAACAATCAAAATTAACCCAAAAATTTGCAAATAAAAGTTATACACAAAACGAGTGCTTGATTTGTGTCTCAAAAGCCGGTTCTCGACAACAGTTGCAAAGAGCACTCCATCGGGCGATACAATGGCCTTAAAGCGGATCCACAAAGAGTTGACCGAACTTCAAAGGGATCCGCCGCCCGGATGTACGGCCGGACCGATAGGCACCGACTATTTCCAGTGGACGGGCACTATAGAGGGTCCGCCGGGCACTCCCTATGAGGGCGGCCTCTTCAACGTGAACATCACTTTCCCGCAAAACTACCCGTTCAGCGCCCCTCGCATTTCGTTCACCACTCAGGTATACCATCCGAATATCAGCGAAACCGGCGCCATATGTCTGGACACACTGACCAAGAACTGGAGCGCTTCCCTTTCCATTGGCAAAGTGTTGATGTCTGTGCAGCAGCTGTTGGCCGACCCCAACCCCAATGACCCACTCGACAGTATGAGCGCTCGTCAGTATCGGTCTAATCGGGAAAGATTCAACAGAACCGCCCGACAGTATACCCAACAGTACGCCAGCCCTCCAGACGGCTATGTGTTCACCACTCAGTCCACTACCACTCCGGCCAACAATCAGGACAGCGCCGGTAGGGGTGGCTCTGGTAATAGCGGGTAAAGGGTTATGAAACAGAGACCGGAGGTAACAGTGAATTACAAGCAATGATAAGGATTTGATAAAAATTAAATCTCAACTCAGTTTTGAAGTTTGGTTTTGTTATACCAATAAATGTGTGCTTTTATGAAAATCAATGCCTTATTTTATGAAATCATTTTTGTTAATTTGTAAATTATAATCTCACGCACCTAACCTCTATAATTAACCATGGTGAAATTTTGTGATAGTATTGTACTGTATCATAACTTGTAATATAACTTATCAATAATTCATTTAGTGTTATCAAAATACTTGAATATGTTTAAGAATTTAATTTAATTTTAAATTCCTTCATCAATTGATGATACCATCGACGAGCACCCGTACCCACCGGTGCTATTGTCCATTTCTATTGAGGCGGTTCTTCAATCAAAAGTGGGGACGGAATATAAATGGCACAGTTGTAGAACTCTTCCATTGTCTTAGCGGCCAAATACAAGTCATTCATATCGTTGAGTAAAGTCTGGTATTGTTGTCGACAGTTGTTTAACGCTGTCGTATACTCTTGATGTCTGTCCGGCTGTTCCCTTACCTCCCGATCCATGGCCTGAACGGCCAGATAGAAGCGATGGGCGAAAGCGATCAGATCTATCCGTAGACCCCGTAGTCGGCCCATGAAATTGCGGACAATAAACATTTGGTGAAATATAAGCGCCACCGCGTGATCCATAACATATACTCTGTCCTCTTCGCCCACCCGTACGCTCATAGACTGACCGCCCCTACCGTCACAATAGGGTCCATGAAATTGCGGACAATAAACATTTGGTGAAATATAAGCGCCACCGCGTGATCCATAACATATACTCTGTCCTCTTCGCCCACCCGTACGCTCATAGACTGACCGCCCCTACCGTCACAATAGGGTCCCGGAGAGCGCAGGTATTCCCCGTCCGCCCGGAATACTAGCCATCGTTGAATATTTGGCTGAAAAGTGCAATTGAATGCCAACTCATTGATGTGAGTGTGCATTACGTCCCGACACCCGCCCTGGCCCGTCATTTCCAATTCATCATGCTCATTGGCGTTCACAAATATAGGGTACACACCATTCGGTGCGTTCATATCGATAAACATGGGATGAGCCGGAAATACTCTCAACTGGTCGTTCAAAACCTGAAGCTGTTCCACAATATTGTCCATTACTATATTAATGGCGGTAATAATTGGGAGGAATTGCGGTGGATTGAGTGCCGGGTTCGGTGGCACAGCCTGTATAGCCTGTATGCCGGGGACCTGTGGTTGATTGGGAACTGGAAACGACGTCAACTGATTCAGGAATGGTTGTATGCCTTGCGTCCAGTCTTGATAGTCAAACGCCAACGGCTGTACTTCTACTGCCAGCCCCGGGGGTGAGGGAACCACTGGAAGCACTTCCTGCACAACCATTGCGGTGGTAAAGATATCGTAAGCGTTTTCCGCGTTGTCCATTACACTCACCATTACCTCTTCGAGTGACGACACCGTAAGCCTCATGAGACCAATCCGTTCCCTCAGATACTGTCCGTCCGCGTGATTGGGAGTGACGACAATCTTTCGATACAATTCGTAAAACAAGCCCTCAATTGTATACAATTGTGAGACCATATCGTCGTAAACGTATAGTCCGTTCGCAAAGTTATTTGCCAATCGCTCGGCCGTCTCGATCCCAATTACGTTCAGTATAACACTATCTATACCTCCCTCTGCGTTGAGATCAACCCAACCCCTGGCCTGCGGTCCGTTGTCTCCGTGTGTACCGCAAGCAAACCGATTGACGCCCAAAGCGTTTGGCAAATACACGGACGCGTTGTTTGCGATCGTAATATCGCACAGAAGCGACCGTTCAGTGCCCGTAAAGTCGGTGAGTGTTATCCGATGGATGATCAGGTCGTGGTCCTCGTCCTCAAGAGTAGTTACATCAATGACACTCACCCTATAGGGTAGGCCATCGATCACCACCCGCTCCACACCCACACCCACCTCATTCACGGTTATCAACGACTCGTTCAGATCAGCCATACGTATGGATAGCGGCAGCAAATTGTGTGCAAATGTGTTGATTTGTTCCCTCAAATCGTCGATCATCTGAGTATACATGAGTCTTAGTATTGCAGATGTTTTCCCATCTCCCGGTGCTAATGCCATTGTGTCTGTGTTATTGTCTTACCGGTGATTTGATTGCTGCCAATGATTTGCTGCAAAATATTAGTCTATTTTTAAATTATTGAAAATATAGTTTACAATTTAGTAAAAACTACATATTATTAATTAAAATTACGTATGATTTATATTTAAATTTTAAATTTATCATTTTATATGTATTTTAATAACAATTATTAATATTCTCAAGAATCTGATATGTGCTGAAAACTTTAAATAATTTATGATAAATAAATGTTGTGCAAACTTAATGTGATTGAAAACAAATATAACGTAAACTTAAAATTACCATAATATAATTACCAAAATATTACATCAAATTTAATGTGCAAAAGATGTTTTGTAATTTTTTATTTCATTTTGAAACTTGTTGATATGAGCACAACTTTTAGTGCTATTGTTTGGTCCTATGGGTTGATGAAGATTGGCTCGTCTTCTTCTTCGTCGTCAGAGTGCAGGCTCGGGGCGGGTGACGGGGCCGGGGCTGGGGGTGGCTCCGGGGGCTCCAAATAAATGGCACAGTTGTAGAACTCTTCCATCATCTTTGCGTTCAAATACAGGTCATGCATACCGTCCACTAATGTCTGGTATCGGTCTCTACAGCCTTTCAACGTCAGTGAGTGCTGTTGAAGAAGCGTTGGGTCCGCACTCACCTCCCGATCCATGGCCTCTATGGCCCGATAGAAAAGATGGCCCAAAAACGCCAACTCTTGCCTAACTCTACGTATTCCATCCATTCGTTTGTTTGCAACGAATATTTGGTGAAACTCTTGGGCCACGGCGTGAGTCATGATATAGACCCGATCTTCGCCCTCCACGTACACACTCATGGCCTGACCGCCCAAACCGTTGGCATAGGGCCCGGCGGAGCGCATGTATTCCCTGTCCGCCTGAAATACAAGCCATCGCCGGATATTTGTCTGATAAGTGCAGGTGAAATGCATATCAACGTTGATGTCCCGATACCCCTGTCCGCCACCCATATTGAGTACCCTCTGCTCATTGGCCGCAACGTAAACGGTGTAGACATCGGACGGCGCGTTCATATTGAGATACATGGGTTGAGCCGGAAATTGCACATAATTTTGGGCCATAACTTGATGTCTTTGGGCGATTGGATCTAATAATGCCTGTATTCTAGTAATGAGTAGACTAAATGGCATCGCAAGCGCCGGTTGAGCCACAAATTGTTGTACTTGTTGTTCCCATTGTTGAGGGTTAAATCCTGATGGGTAATATTGTGGCTGTTGTACTTGTATTCCGTGAGGGGCTGGAATCGCTGGAAGCACTTCGTGAATGACCATCGCCTTCGAGAAGATATCATAAGCGAAACTCATTTCGCCCAATATATACCCCAAACGTCTTTCTAGTGAATCCAAACGAATCCTCACTAAAGCCAAACTCTTCTTGAGTCTCGCTTTGAGTTCCTGATTGGGAATTGCGATCATATTTCGGTGCAATGCGTAAAACAAGGCCTGAATTGCCAATAATTTTGTGACAAAATTGTCTGAAATGTAGCGGCCGTTGATAACCGGCGGGAAGAATAGAGTGGCCAATCGTTCGGCAGTTTCGGTCCCAATGACTGCCACTATGATACTCGTTGGGTCTCCGTCAGCGTTGTGTGTTTGCCAACTCGTGGCCTCCGGTCCGTTGTCTCCGTGTGAGCCGCAAGTGAACCGATTGACGTCAAGACTATTGACATAAAGCGAAGTGTCGTTTCCGAGTAAATTGTCGCAAAGTAGGGCTCTTTCATGCGAACGAAACTCACTCAATGTCACTCTATGGACAACGAATCCCAAATATTGCTCTAATTCACTGACATCAGTGACAGCGACCCGATAGGGCAGGCCATCGATCACCACTCGGTCGACTGCGTTCCCTTCAACCGCTTCGATGTACGGCTCTCTGAGATCAGCCATAGGTATGGATATCCGCTGCAAATTGTTGGCAAATGTGTTCAACTGCTCTTTCAATTGGTTTAGCATCTGATCTGCTCCGGCGGCTGCCATTGTTTGGCACTGATATGCCTATACTTCCCGATAACTTGTAAGACTTTGTTTGTATTTATCAAACCTTTTCTATCAATTTGTTTTTTTAAATAAAATTAATTTGTTTAAAAATAGGCTAATTTTTATTATAGTTTGGAAATTGTTAAAATTATTTTAAAAATTCTATATTTGTTTCAATATTTTAACAAGTTTATCTAGTTTATTATAGTTAATTTAATCATTAATAATCAACATTAACACAAAAATGTCTATAGTATTGTCCTGCCGGTGATCTGATAGATATACACACAATGATTATCTGTAAAACATTAGTCCATTTTATACGATTGAAAATATAGTTATCGTTGATACTGTACATATTTTTAATTAAAAACACATAACTTATATTTAAATTTTAAAATTTGCATTTATTGTTTTTTAATAACAATTATTATTAGGAATCCGATTATGTGCTGATAAAATATAGTTATCGTTGATACTGTACATATTTTTAATTAAAAACACATAACTTATATTTAAATTTTAAAATTTGCATTTATTGTTTTTTAATAACAATTATTATTAGGAATCCGATTATGTGCTGATAATGTATTGGATTTGAATGATTTGTGATCATTAAATGTTGTGCGAAATTAAATGTGATTGGAAACAAATATAAACTGAAAACTCTAATAATATATGTAATCTAATGTGCAAAACATATTTTGTGAATTTTTTGTTTCATTTATGAAACTTCTTGATGAGCAGCGAAAACTTGCAGTGCTATTACATCATAGGGTTCGCGACGCCTATGTCTTCTTCTTCGTCTTCGTCTTCAAAGGGTGGCGGAAGAGGGGGTGCGGGCAAGTGGTGGGGCGGGAGAGGGGGTGCGGGCAAGTGGTGGGGCTGGATAGCGGGTGCTGGCAAGTGGTGACCCCGAATATAAATGGCACAGTTGTAGAACTCTTCCATCATCTTTTCGTTCAAATACAAGGCTTGCAAACCGTTCACTAATGTCTTGTATTGGTTTCTACAGCCTTTCAGCGTCTGTGAGCGCTGCTGAAGGAGAGTTGGGTCCGCACTCACCTCCCGATCCATGGCCTCTACGGCCAGATAGAAAAGATGGCCTAAAGACGTCAACTCTTGCCTATCATTGCGTATTGAATCCATTCGGTTGTTCGCAACGAATATTTGGCGAAACTCTTGGGCCACGGCGTGGGACATGATATAGACCCTCTCTTCGCCCTCCACGTACACACTCATGGCCTGACCGCCCAAACCGTTAGCATAGGGCCCGGCGGAGCGCATGTATTCCCCGTCAGCCTGAAATACAAGCCATCGCCCGATATTTGTCTGATAAGTGCAGGTGAAATGCATATCAACGTTGATGTCCCGATACCCCTGTCCGCCACCCATATTGAGTACCCTCTGCTCATTGGCCGCAACGTAAACGGTGTAGACACCAGACGGCGCGTTCATATTGAGATACATGGGTTGAGCCGGAAATTGCACATAATCATAATGTCTTTGGGCTATTTGATCCACTGCTGCTTGTATTTCGTCAATGAGTTGACTAAATAGCATCACATCCGCCGGCGCCGGTTGAGCCCGAAATGATTGTACTCCTTGTGCCCATTGTTGATAGTTTAATACTAAGGGCGGCTCAGGTACTGGTAGTCCGTTTGGAATCGCTGGAAGCACTTCGCGAATAACCATTGCCTTTGTGAAGAGATCGTAAGCTATATCTATAGCCTCCAACATATACTTCAAATGGCTTTCCAATGAATCCAAACGAATCCTCACTAAAGCCATACTCTGTTTGAGTCTCGCTTTGAACTCTCGATTGGGAAATGCGATCATATTTAGGTGTAATTTGTAAAACAAGGCCTGAATTGTCAACAATGTTGTGACAAAATTGTCGGGAATGTAGCGGCCGTTGACACCCGGCGGGAAGAATAGAGCGGCCAATCGTTCGGCAGTTTCGATGCCAATAACTGCCATTCGGATACTCATCAACTCTCCGTTTTGATCGTATGTGAGCCAACTCGTGGCCTGAGGGCCGTTGTTTCCGTGTGAGCCGCAAGTGGTATACCGGACGCCATTACCATTTGGCAAAAGAGGAACATTTTCTCCGATTACAATGTCACAAAGTCGGGCTCTGGCGGGCAAACGGAACTCACTCAACGTCACCCTATGGACAGTGTTGCCCAAATACAACTGCGGTTGACTGACATCAGTGACAGCCACCCAATAGGGCTGGCCATCGATCACCACTGTGTCGGCTGCGTTCGGCAATCTCACTTCGATATACGGCTCAATGAGATCAGCCGTAGGGATGGATATCCGCTGCAAATTGTCGGCAAATGTGTTCAACCGCTCTTTCAATTGGTTTTGCATCTGATTTGCTTCGACTGCCATTGTTTGGCACTAATATGTCTTTACTTTGAGATAACTTAAAATACTTTAAGACTTTTTCGATGAACTTTTTTTAAAATCAATAAAATTTATTTGTTTAAAAAATAGTTAAATTTTTATTATAGTTTAAATATGGTTAAAATTGTTTAAAATTTTTTTAATGTTTGTTTGCTATGTTTTAACAATGGTATCTAAATTTATTATAGTTTATTTAATAAGCACCTGTCTATCTGTGCAATTTTAATGTATACTGTTATAATGTCTTTGAGTTCAGTAATATTTTTTCAATTAATTACAATTAATCACAAAATTAAAACTTGTAACTAATAAAATATAATTTCCATTTATATAACTTTTTATGTATAAATGGAAACTCATTGATGAGAACAGAAAATGGTGCTATTGTACGGACCCATTGGGGCTATGGTTGGGGTGGGATATAAATGGCACAATCGTAATACTCCTCCCGTCTTTTGGCCATCAAATGTGTTTCATTCAAAACGTTTACTAATTCCTGATATTTTTGTCTACAGGCGCTCAACGCCGCCGATTGTTGCTCAGCGAGTGCTGGATTCGCGCTCACCTCCCGATCCATGGCCTCTACGGCCCGATAGAAGTGTTGACCCAAATCGATGACAGCCATGCGTTGAGTCCGTATGCGGTTCACTAAAATGCCCGACATTTTAAACTGTAGAGCACTCGTGTGGGTCAGGAAATAGACCCGATCCTCATCGCCGGAGCCGACACTCATGGCCTGACCGCCCCATCCATTGCAATGAGGACCGGCTGTGCGCTGATAAGTACCGTCCGGTCTAAATACGAGCCATCGCCGGATACTCGGCTGATAAACGCAAAAGTATGTCAACACATCGTGGGCCGCATTGTTGGGGTCAGCCATCCAGAGGTCGCGATACCCCTGACCCACATCCATGTCTACCTGAATGAGCTGATTGTCAATTACGTATGCGGTGTAAACACCCGGTCCTGCGTTCATATTAATAAAACGAGGCGTCGCTGGAAATTCTGTAAGAAACTCATTATAGATTTGCTGAAAACGTGTATCAATTTGGCCGACAATAATATCTATGGCTGCGATGATTGAGTCAAAGTTGTCTTGATTTGGTACCACCGGTGGCATCTGATAGGCGGGCATAGCCTCGGCCTCAACCAAACCTGCCATCGCTTGCGGCTCTTGTATTGGGAGTCCGGGTGGCGACGGAACCGCTGGAAGCGCTTCCTGTACAACCATTGCTGTGGAGAAGATATCGTACGCTATCTTTGCGTTTCTCAACACAGTTTCCAAATGTCTTTCCAATGAATACAACCGATTCCTAAGAGTCCTAATATTTCTCCTCATTTTCTGTCTGTACTCCTGTTTCCTAATGTGAAGAATCTTTCGATGCATTTTGTAAAACGAGTCCTGAATTGCCAACAAATGTGAGATCATATTGTCGTAAACGTAGAGCCCTTTCACTTCTTGCGGCCAAAATTTGTCTGCAAATATGGCGGCGGTTTCGACGCCAATGATTGACACTCTAATCGCTATTGAGTTGTTCTGCGCGTTGCGCTCAACCCAACCCCTGGCCTGCGGGCCATTGTCTCCGTGTGTACCGCAACTGAATTGTAGGACATAATCGCCATTTGGCTCAAACACCTCAACCTTTGCATCCAGTTTCACGTCACACAGTAATGACCGCTCAGTGCCCGCAAAGTCGGTGAGTGTTACCCTACGGACGAGCGCGTTGTACTGCACGAGATCAGTCACATCGTTCACATTGACCCTATAGGGCAGGCCATCGATCACTACTGAGTTGTTGTGACCCACAGTTGTAGCGGCGATAGTCGAGCCTTGGATGTCAGGCCTAGCTATGTATAATTGGCCCAAATGTTGACCAAAATTGTTCATCTGTTGCTTCAATTGATGAACCATTTGGCCGAATGTGTTGTCATCCAACGGCTGGCCCGGTGCTAATGCCATTGTGTCCGGTAGATAATACCGGTGTTCACAATCTGTTTGCTAAATATTTTATTACTGATATATAATGTCTGGTATTGTGGTTTGCAATTGCTTTTCAAAAATGCAAATTTATTAATTTTTTAATTTCATTGTTAGCCAAGGTTTAGAGATTAGTTTATTGAAAAGTTTTAAAAATTAATTAGAAAATATTTGTTGTGTTAATTGTTATACATAGATTTTTGTATATTAATTCACGTGATAATATATTTTCAAATTTGATTTACTACACAATTAAAACCACTATTAACTGATTTGTAAAATATTTATGAATGCATTTGTGAACAGAAATTGAAGGATAAATTTGTGCAAAATATTTGCAATAAAACCGAAAACCAATTGAAATGAACGGATCGGCGACCAGATCTGATAGTATGGGATAAAGAGTTTCACCAAATATTCGTTGCAAACAAACGAATGGATGGAATACGTAGAGTTAGGCAAGAGTTGGCGTTTTTGGGCCATCTTTTCTATCGGGCCATAGAGGCCATGGATCGGGAGGTGAGTGCCGACCCAACGCTCCTTCAACAGCACTCACTGACGTTGAAAGGCTGTAGAGACCGATACCAGACATTAGTGGACGGTTTGCATGACCTGTATTTGAACGCAAAGATGATGGAAGAGTTCTACAACTGTGCCATTTATTTGGAGCCCCCGGAGCCACCCGCAGCCCCGGCCCCGTCACCCGCCCCGAGCCTGCACTCTGACGACGAAGAAGAAGACGAGCCAATCTTCATCAACCCATAGGACCAAACAATAGCACTAAGAGTTTTCTGCGCTCATATCAACAAGTTTCAAAATGAAATAAAAAAATACAAAATATATTTTGCACATTAAATTTGATGTAATATATTGGTAATTTTAAGTTTATATTTGTTTTCAATCACATTAAGTTTGCACAACATTTATTTATCATAAATTGTTTAAAGTGTCCAGCACATATCAGATTCTTAAAAATATTAATAATGGTTATTAAAATACATAAAACGATAAATTTAAAATTTAAATATAAATCATACGTAATTTTAATTAATAATATGTAGTTTACTAAATTGGAAACTATATTTTCAATAATTTAAAAATAGACTAATATTTTGCAGCAAATCATTGGCAGCAATCAAATAACCGGTACGACAATAACACAGACACAATGGCATTAGCCCCGGGAGATGGGAACACATCTGCAATACTAAGACTCATGTATACTCAGATGATCGACGATTTGAGGGAACAGATCAATACATTTGCACACAATTTGCTGCCGCTATCCATACGTATGGCTGATCTGAACGAGTCGTTGGTAACTGTGGATGAGGTGGGTGTGGGTGTGGAGCGGGTGGTGATTGATGGCCTGCCCTATAGGGTGAGTGTCATTGATATGACTACTCTCGAGGACGAGGAAGACGGCCTTATCATCCATCGGATAACACTCACCGACTTTGCGGGCACTGAACGGTCCCTTCTGTGCGATATTACGATCGCAAATAACGCGTCCGTGTATTTGCCAAACGCTTTTGGCGTCAATCGGTTCGCTTGCGGTACACACGGAGACAACGGACCGCAGGCCAGGGGTTGGGTTGATCTCAACGCAGAGGGAGGTATAGAGAGTGTTATACTGAACGTGATTGGGATCGAGACGGCCGAGCGATTGGCAAATAGATTTGCGAACGGACTATACGTTTACGACGATATGGTCTCACAATTGTATGCAATTGAGGGTTTGTTTTACGAATTGTACCGAAACATTGTCGTCACTCCCAATCACGCGGACGGACAGTATCTGAGGGAAAGGATTGGTCTCATGAGGCTTACGGTGTCGTCACTCGAAGAGGTAATGGTGAGTGTGATGGACAACGCGGAGAACGCTTACGATATCTTTACCACCGCAATGGTTGTGCAGGAAGTGCTTCCAGTGGTTCCCTCACCCCCGGGGCTGGCAGTAGAAGTACAGCCGTTGGCATTTGACTATCAAGACTGGACGCAAGGCATACAACCATTTCTCAATCAGTTGCCGTCGCCACAGGTCCCCGGCATACAGGCTATACAGGCTGTGCCACCGAACCCAGCACTCAATCCACCGCAATTCCTCCCAATTATTACAGCCATTAATATAGTAATGGACGATATTGTGGAACAGCTTCAGGTTTTGAACGACCAGTTGAGAGTATTTCCGGCTCATCCCATGTTTATCAATATGAACGCACCGAATGGTGTGTACCCTATATTTGTGAACGCCAATGAGCAAGATGAATTAGAAATGACGGGTCAGGGCGGGTGTCGGGACGTAATGCACACTCACATCAATGAGTTGGCATTCAATTGCACTTTTCAGCCAAATATTCAACGATGGCTAGTATTCCGGGCGGACGGGGAATACCTGCGCTCTCCCGGACCCTATTGTGACGGTAGGGGCGGTCAGTCTATGAGCGTACGGGTGGGCGAAGAGGACAGAGTATATGTTATGGATCACGCGGTGGCGCTTATATTTCACCAAATGTTTATTGTCCGCAATTTCATGGGCCGACTACGGGGTCTACGGATAGATCTGATCGCTTTCGCCCATCGCTTCTATCTGGCCATTCAGGCCATGGATCGGGAGGTAAGGGAACAGCCGGATAGACATCAAGAGTATACGACAGCGTTAAACAACTGTCGACAACACTACCGGACTTTACTTAACGATATGAATGACTTGTATTTGGCCGCTAAGACAATGGAAGAGTTCTACAACTGTGCCATTTATATTCCGTCCCAACTTTTGATTGAAGAACCGCCTCAATAGAGATGGACAATAGCACCGGTAGGCACGGGTGCTCGTCGATGGTATCACCAATTGATGAAGGAATTTCAAATTAAATTAAATGTTTAAACATAGGCGGCATATATTCAGATACTTTGATAACACTAAACAATTAAATGAATTAAGTTATATTACCAGTTATGATACAGTACAATACTACCACAAAATTTCACCATGTTTAATTATAGAGGTTAGGTGCGTGAGATTATAATTTACAAATTAACAAAATTGATTTCATAAAATAAGGCATTGATTTTCATAAAAGCACACAAAATTTATTGGTATAACAAAACCAAATTTCAAAACTGAGTTGAGATTTAATTTTTATCAAATCCATATCATTGCTTGTAATTCACTAACCCCTCCGGTCTCTGTTTCATAACCCCTTTACCCGCTATTACCAGAGCCACCCCTACCGGCGCTGTTCTGATTGTTGGCCGGAGTGGTAGTGGACTGAGTGGTGAACACATAGCCGTCTGGAGGGCTGGCGTACTGTTGGGTATACTGTCGGGCGGTTCTGTTGAATCTCTCCCGATTAGACCGATACTGACGAGCGCTCATACTGTCGAGGGGGTCGTTGGGGTTGGGGTCGGCCAACAGCTGCTGCACAGACATCAACACTTTGCCAATGGAAAGGGAAGCGCTCCAGTTCTTGGTCAGTGTGTCCAGACATATGGCACCGGTTTCGCTGATATTCGGATGGTATACCTGAGTGGTGAACGAAATGCGAGGGGCGCTGAACGGGTAGTTTTGCGGGAATCTGATGTTCACGTTAAAGAGGCCGCCCTCATAGGGAGTGCCCGGCGGACCCTCTATAGTGCCCGTCCACTCGAAATAGTCGGTGCCAACCGGTCCGGCCGTACATCCGGGCGGCGGATCCCTTTGAAGTTCGGTCAACTCTTTGTGGATCCGCTTTAATGCCATTGTATCGCCCGATGGAAGTGCTCTTTGGAACTGTTGTCGAGAACCGGCTGTTGAGACACAAATCAAGCACTCGTTTTGTGTATAACTTTTATTTGCAAATTTTTTGCGTTACTTTTGGTTGTTTACAAAATATTTGTCATCAAAATTATGTTTTTAAAATAATTAAAATTATTATTTTCAATTAATTTTATTTATATAAAATTTATTTTGTTATATAGAAAACAAGTCTCAGAGAAGACAAATTAGTTTCAAAGCTCGCGTCAATCAGTAGTACCAAAAGCCATGGCTTTAGCACCGGGACTGCCGAGGGCTGCGAACACATCGTTCGCTCAAATGATACACGAAGTGAGCGAACAGATGACAAACTTTGGCCACCGTTTGCAAGAGTTATCGCTGGCAACGAATGTCGTTCGCGACGCCACTATTGACGTGTCAGTTGCGGGTCAGCCGCGCTCAGTAGTGATCGACGGTCTGCCCTATCGGGTGAGTGTACACGACGTGACCGTTGCAGATGCCGTTGAAGAGGGCGTTAGTGTCCATCGGATAGCACTCACCGACTTTGCGGGCACTGAGCGGTCCTTTCTGTGTGATGTGATGTTCAGCGAATATGATGTTCAGCTCTTTATCAATACACCAGACGGAGAGTTTCGCCATCTATACACTTGCGGTACACACGGAGACAATGGCCAGCAAACCAAGGGTTCCGTGTTTGAAGTGAACGCGCCCGAAGGGCAAGTCATCACACAACAGATTTATGTGATTGGAATCGAAACGGCTGACCGATTGGCGCAAAGATTTCAGCCGCCGGTTGGGAACGGACGCCACGATTACGACCAATTGGTTGATGAGTTGTATGCAATGCAAGACTCGCTCTACACAATCCACAGACTGGCCATTCGTGTCAACCGTCCGCACGACAGACAACAACTGCAGCAAATGGTTTGTGGGATGAGAGGGCGATTGGCGGCACTGGAAAACGCGGCCATCAATCTGCTGGACATCGCAGAACTAACGCACGATCTCTTCGAGCGGGCAATGGTTGTGCAGGAAGTGCTGCCTCGGGTGCCATCGCCACCCGGTCTGCCACCGGTTGTGCCGCCATTGGCAGCAGCACTTCCGGAGGTAATAGCTATGGCTGAAGCGTATCAAATGCCTGCGGCCGCGGATCTGTCAAACTTCAAGACCATTTGCAGCGATATTGTCGTTAGACTGAATGCAATTAGGGAACGAATTCACTACTTAGAGAGCCGTCTAGTCACCATTCCTCACAACAATATGTTCATCGACCTGAACGGACCCAATGGCACCTATAGAGTGCATTATGATAAAATCAAGAACTACCACGAGATGGACATTCGCGTTGAAGGCAATGAGTGGCGCCGGGATCTGTTCAACCGCCGCAATCAGCGCATATATACAGTCGTTTATCAGCCAAATATTCAGCGATGGCTCGTGTTTATCGAAGAGGCCGGACAACTGGTGTACGATCGCACCGCCGGGCCATATAAAAACGGTTTGGGCGGTCAGGCCATGAGCGTACGGGTGGGCCATCAGCACCGGCTATATTTCATGGGCAGAAGTATTGGCGAAGATATGCTACAAAATGGTCACACGAATGGGAATGGGCACACGAATGCAGTGCGAGAGCAACGCAAACAACTCATCGGTTTAGGCCATCACTTCTATCGGGCCGTAGAGGCCATGAATCGGGAGGTGAGGGCTGCGCCGCCGCCGGCACCGCCGCCAATAGAGCACGTGTACGACAACGCGGAGCCGCATTGGCTGCTCGGCCAAGAGTTTCCGCATCTGGTGAACGCCGAGTACCGAAACCTCGCCGACCACTACTCGGCTCTGTTGAACAATCGTAGGCAACGATACGAGCAGTTGTTGCAAAGAATGCAACGATTGTACGAACGGTCGAAAATGGCCAAAGAATACTTCGATTGTGCCGTTTATATGCGGAACCAGTAGTATTAAATACGACCACAATTGGCACTTCCAGTCGTGTTCTTCATTAAAGAGTTTGTCCGCAGTTTTTTAGATTCACACTTCAGTAAAAATCATATAAAAATTCAGTTTCATTTCGATTTATTTTAAGATAATTTTATTTTGCATCCAATTTATAATGAAAGCAAAATATGTTAACTTTAAACTAAATAGCTTTAAACTTTATAGTAACGATTATATCGTTTAATTCTTTGATAATCTATAAAGTTTTGAAATATTGTATTCAAAATAGTTATGCGTTCGAGCGTTGGTTCGGGACCTAAAAATATTGCCCATATATGAGCGCATTGGCTCCGAAACAGACCTGGAATGTGAACACAATAATCGCTCACATAATTGTCATATTATCCGCAATTTTATGGCCCGATGCGGTCAACTTATAGAGCTGACTGCTTTTGGCCATCGTTTCTAATAAAAGTATTTAAAATTAAATTAAATTCTTAAACATAGTCGACATATAAATTTATTCAGATATTTTGATGACACTAAATAAATTAAGTTATATATTCTTATAGTAAAATATTATGATACCACAAAATTTTACCATGTCTAATTATATAAGTTAGGTGGTTAGGATGATAATTTATAAATTAAAATTTTAATCTTTGAAAAAATATTATCATATGTAATAACAATAAAAATTAATATTTTTAATTAATTTAAGTAATATTAAATTGTTATGTAGAAAATAAGTATCATAACAACAGAAATAGTTTCAAAGCACAGGCGGACCAGTAGTAGCAAAAGCCATGTCATTCGCAACGGGACAGCCATGGGATGCGAACACACCATTCGCTCAAATGATATCCGAAGTGAGACAACGGATGACAAACTTTGAAAACCGTTTACAACAGTTGTCGCTCACAATGAATGACATTCGCGGCTCCACTATTGACGTGACACATGTGGGTGACAACCAGGCAGTGGTGATCGACGGTCTGCCCTATCGGGTGAGTGTACACGATGTGAGCGCTCTCGTGGTTGTCGCGGGCGGTAGTGTCCATCGGATAACACTCACCGACTTTGCGGGCACTGAGCG
>CAJPIZ010000208.1:0-30292 GCA_905368565.1 Medioppia subpectinata
ATATTTTGTTATTATTATGTATTGTTAATAAACAATTAAATTTGTTTTGATAATTAATTAATAATTAACATAAAATCGCTTTAAATTTTTAAACACAACATTTAAACTTCTTATACAATCACACATTGAATTGTTTATTATAGCAATATTTTAATAATAAATAATTTGTTACAAACATGTGATGTTACTATTAATTTACTATTAATTACTATCAATAGTAGATTATTGTTAATTTAAGTATAATATACCGCTAAAACTGTTTTTTAACCGTTAAATGATTTAATTATTAAGAAAATTAATTATCAAAACAAATTTAATTGTTTATTAACAATACATAATAATAACAAAATATATTTAATATTAAATATAAATTTTCTAAATACACATGATTTATATTATTATTCATCTGCACTTGATTGACATAGATTTATAAACATAAGTGTAATAATTATTATTTAAACATTATGTCCTGTAAATAAAGATGTGTTTAGTTTTTTTAACTAGAATATTTTTTATTTAGTTTTAATAATTTTTTAAATAAGAAATGTAAATCTCTAAATATACTTAAATTTATTAAGTAGGCACACATAATAACAAACGTTTATGACTTGAGCCCTCATAAACCATTTGATATATAACCATGATAAAAATGATTAATGAAAAGAGATAATTAAATAAAACAAACCAAAAACACATAAAACAATTTTCAAATTAGTATTACATATACACCCTCTGTAGACCACCATAATCATACATAAACCAGGTAACATAATATCAATAAATGTACCAAGCGAACTTGATGCTTCAATGGAAAGTCCTATTGTTGGTGTGTACGTTGCAACCACCAGGATCACTATATTCCAAATGCTAGTAATCAGGGTACTACTCTTTATACTTTTATAAACAACTGTATAAAATAAATTTAGGATAATATTAATATAAAAGGTATTTATAAGACTTTATAAACGGACTACATTCGCACATCGTATTTATTATTTTTACCATAATCAGTGTCTATTAACTCATTTACGGTATTTCTCGCGCAAAGCAAATAAATAGGATATAATGTGACGGTTTTGACGGTTAGGGCGCAGAGGGCTGCGGCCACAAAGGCATCGGACGGGTCGTACAGTTTCATGACGTCCGGCACAATAGTGTTGCCAAATGTCAAGTAACCAAATGTGCCAATCAATGTATAAATAGAAAATATAACAATCAGTGAGACTGTTAATGCCTTGGTAAAATTTGCCATTTTATTCTCAGCCATAACGTTGTATATTGGCACAACTAGCTCGTTAATTTGATATAGAAACATTTGCAATACAACACCCTGGTAGAGTGGCCAGAAACTAGGAATTTTAGGTAATAATTGCACATTCTCATTTTGCGGTAGGTCAATATATTTATATATTGTTAGAAAAATGAAATAGACAACCACATAAACACCTAGATATTAAAAATAACAATATAATTTATTTTGTAAATACTTGATAACATTTAATGCTTATATCGTAATAAATTTTTCCAAGTTTTTACCTAGCTTATTTAGAGGTTTCAAAAATTCCAGCGAGTTTGCATAACTAATTGGCCAGATTAGTATCACTGTAGTTAACGATATGGTAAACTGTCTGCTCAGGTACCAGGTGTCACAAAACCGGTCACCATACATGGTCATAAACAACCTATCATATTGATCACCGATGGTGACTAATAAAGTAATGCACAAGGTGGTACAGTAGATTGCGATTAACAAGGCCGAAATACGTTCAACAAAAGTGCCACATGTCTCGCGCATAACATTGTGATAATTGGCTACTTTGTATAAATCAGCGCAATAGACCATAATGTAAATAGTAGGCAAAGTGAACATAATAACTGCCAAATGCAACATGGTCGACAATAATAGGCCACCTTCGATGTGAATTATGTAGGGTATGGCAACCATAACACTGCCCACTGTTGCGTTAGTAATTAAAAATGTGCCCGATATCCAATTGATGCCCGGTGACTTATCATTTGTTGCTAAATCATTCACATTGCTATTTAAATTATCCTTGGTTATTTTTGTAATTTCCTTTTTCTTAGTAGCCATTTTACTCTACTTTGTATAAATTTATTGTTAACTTAAAATAATAAATTTTCAAAATAATATTAAAGCTATCACAAACATAATAATAATTGTATATTTAGAAATAGTATAATTATTTGTGTTTTTATAAATTAAGATTTGTTCATGTAAAATGATGATTATTATTAATTTGTTACACACGTAAATTATATTAGTATAAATTTTTAATTCAAATAAACTATTAATTATTAATAAAATTCTTTAGTAAAAAAATTATTTTGTATTAAACATGAAGTTATTTATAAACACATTTAATTTACATTATTGTTCAGCTGTGATCATGCTGTATTATCAAACAAATTTGAACACACTTATTAATAAAAGTTTTTAAAAATAAATTTTATATAATTTTATTATTTTATTATATTTAATTATATATGAAACTAAATATATAAACTAAAATATATCAATTTTGTTATTAACATTATCTAAATTATTACCATGATTATTAATAATATAACTATTACTATTCTTATAATTATTACTATTTACATTACAGATGATGCGTATTATCGGCGCATAATTTTTTGAACATTTAAATAAAATTTATATATATATAAACTAAACAAATTAAACTTAATTTTACATTTTCTAGCTTTAATTTTGATTATAAATAATTATATTTTGAAGGTAAAAAAGGCTTTCAATGTTGCTTGTTTAAGTATTGTAATAAGTTTATAAACTGGAAACTATGCATAAATACGACAGTAGTTGAAGCAATATGTAACTTTATTAAAATATTTAGATGGTAACATGAAATGCTAATAACTTTAAATTTTTAGTACTGATAAACTAATATTTGTTTCTAAATAACGTTAAGATTAGTGTTGCAAATACCAAAGCCGGTGTTAGTACCCGAGCCGAAACCGGCGAAACAGTCATGATTTACATTTTTATCCACCTGCAAAACCGACCATGATTTGTGTGACTTAATTAATTATGTTGTAATTATTGTGGCGAATGCACGCATAGTATTGTAATTGTTTATAATTTTACAAAATATATACGAATAATAACTTTGATAATTATAATTAAAATAATTTTGGAACTTGTTTGATATTTTTTATATTATTTAATATTTTTGTTTAATAAAAAATCTTGATTAGGTTAAGTATTTTCAAACATTAAGTTAAGTCAAAACAATATAAAAGTTTTAAATCGTAAATATTATTTAATGTAAAAGTGTTTAATATATGTTATTAAAAATAAATAAAATTAATTTAAAAATCTAAATATATAAATTATTCGTTGGGTACACACAATAATAAACTTTGCTGACTAGACCCTTCATAGATTAACTGATATATAATCATGGTAAAAATAATAAAACCTGTAACTATATAAAATAATCCGCTAAAACCTAACGAAACAGTTAACTTGTTAATTTTACTACAGCGCCATTTGTAGGCCAACATTATCATACATAAACCAGGTAACATTATATTAATAAATGCACCTAGTGAACTTGTTACTTCAATTGATAGGCCTATTGTTGGAGTATAAACAGCAACTAACAGGATCAATATATTCCATCCAGTTGTGACCAAGGTGCTCATCTTAATATACTTATACAAAACTGTAAAAATAAATAAATTATAATTTCAATAATAACACATTTGGCACGTAATATAAATTGGAATATACTATTGAATGCATTTTTTACCTTGATCATTTCCAAGTAATTCATTTACGGTATTTCGAACGCATAACAAAAACAATGGATATGTTGTGACGGCTTTGACGGTTAGGGCGCAAAGAGTTGCGGCCACGAAAGCATCGGACGGGTCGTACAGTTTCATGACGTCCGGCACAATAGTTTCGCCAAATGTCAAGTAACCAAATGTACCAATACTTGTGTACATTATAAACAGCGCCATCAGTGATACGATTAATGCCTTGATAAAATTTTTCATTTTATTCTCAGCCATCACGTGATATATTGGCACAATAAGCTCGTTACTTTGGTACATGAACATTTGCAACACAACACCTTTATATAGTAGCCAGAAACCAGGTACATTGGGTAATATTTGTGCATGTTCATTTGGCTTTAAGTCAATAAATTTATATATTGTTAAATAAATAAAATAGACAACCACATAGACACCTAGATGATTTACAAAAGTAAAAATATAAATTAATTAATTATATTGTTATAATTTTATATATTTAATTTTAACCTATCTGGTTAAGTGGTTTTAGAAATTCCAACGATTTAGCGTAGCTTAGAGGCCAGATGAGTATCAGGGTTGTTACCGATATAGTAAACTGCCTATTTATGTACCAGGTATTGCAAAACTTTGCACCGTATAGTGTGTAAAACAAACGGTCGTATTGATCGCCTATGGTAACTAATAAAGTAATGCACAAGGTCGAACAGTACAGAGCGATTAACAAGGCCGAAATGCGCTCAATGAATTTGCCGCATGTCTCGCGCACAACATCGTGATAGTTGGCCACCCTGTACAAATTGGCACAATAAACCAAAATGTATATGGTGGGCAATGTAAAAACAATCACTGCCAAATGCAACAAGGTCGATAATATTAGTCCACCCTCTGTATGCATTATGTAGGGTATAGTTACCAAACCGCTGCCCGCCGTGGCATTGATTATTAAAAATGCGCCTGATATCCAAGTAATACCATGTTGTTTGTTGATTTTTGAAATACCTTGATTTTTATCATTTAGTTTATTAATTGACAGTTCTATCGATGCTGTTTGCTGACACCCCGTATAATAACTACGTTGGTAATTTTTGTTTTTATCCAGTAAAAATTGGGCTTCACAATTTTCCATCTTGTCCATTTTAACAATAAATTACAAATAAAACCACGTTGTAATAATTAGTTTTGCAATTAAATGTCATTTAGTAACAGTCAAATTTTAACAGTTTACAAATACAATGTGGCATTTAATATTGTAAGTACTCTATTTCATTTACTCATTTATAACTTATAGATATTTGTTATGGTGATTTTTGAAGTACTTCAAATTTTTAAAATAATTATCTACAGTTAAAATTATACGTACTGTGCATAGTTTTAGTAGCACTGTGTTAATAACACAATTATTTGACGATGTTTTATTTAAAATATAAAATAATATTTTTCCGATATAAATAAATTACTATAATGAATTGTTTTTATATACATAGTATGAAGTGGTTTAGCAATAGTAATAGATTTGATTATTAAATCAAATAATATTTATGCAGATATTATAATTACCATAACTAATATCTATAGAATATAAATGATAAAATGTGATTTGTAGAACGCTAAAATAAATGCAACAATGTATCAATACTACTTTATTTAAAATTTTACACTATTTACAGTCAATTTGTAAAAGTTTTATTTTATTTCTTTACAATTATTGAGCAATTTTGATATTTTTTATCACATTTTAGTAAAAATTAGTTCATTTTAATAATTGGTCAAATAGGTAGTTACACCTTAAATAATTATTTATAGTTAAAATAGAAATTTGCTAAAATCACATTAATGGTGGACATATCAACTAATGCTATCAATTGCTAAAATAGTTACTATAGTTAAAAATAAAATATTATGCTATAATGATTAATAACGTGAAGTTTGAAATAATAGACCTAAATATTGGTAGGTTTAAATAATGCAATAAGTTTATAAACTGTAACAAATGCGTAAATACGCGACTATTTTATGTTATGTTTCATTTTATTAAATTATTGGATAACGTTCATTATCAAGTAATTTTTAAATAAAGATATTGAATATGTCATTATATTGAACAGAATTTTCAATATTGTTAAACACTCTTAACGGCCAGAGAGTGCCGCACTCGGCGACCATACCGTCTGTAAACTCGGTAAACAACTGGACAGACCTATGCTTTTGCTTAACATTATGACAATATGACATCATTGATGGCCAACTTGGTTAACATAGTTGGTGCACAAGGCATGTAATTAGGCAAAAATCATGCCTGCTAAAACCCGGCATTTGACCTCGACGTGTCATATGATTTTATTTATAATTTTATTAAATTACTGTTAAATAAACTCGAAAACAGATATTTTATTTAAAAATTTATCGATAGCTCTCATAGCAATCAGTTCTAATTAAATAGCATTTAGTAGAAAATAAATAAAAATAAAACATAAATAATTATTAAATAAAGTAGTTGCAGTTACATTATTTTCTAAATAAGTCACATTATATTACATTATAATGTCATTTGCCTGTTTGACATTTATATTAAATTTTGATGGATTCTAGATAAAACACGTGAACATATGCGGACAAAAACATATTACAATTTAATATTACTTAAATATTACAACACAGTTACTCATTTCCATTATAATAAAAATAACTTGAATAGTTTGCCAATCAATTAAAAGTAAATTTATTGTTTTACAAATATGAACTTGAATATATTAATTATAAACTTGATAATAATAAGCACCGTATGGTACGCGCCTGTTGCCGGGTATATCATAAACAATTTTGCCAAATGTATTGCAACCAATTTAGGCATTGAAAACACGCCAACCAATGATCACTTCAACACCATTGACCAGTCATTAGAGCGAGGGTTCAGTGATCTAAAAAATAACCTAGATAATTATGATTACGCCATGCAAACTTATGTACCGGATTTTTTTGAAATGATCGCGAGCGACACAAAGTTTGACACAAATTACCACGATAGCCTAAATTCGAGCTACAATAACCGGTTGGCCGGAATCAGTCAAACAATTATAGGTAATATAATCGGAGTTAAAATTCTCTAATAAATATGCTTGCTGAATAAAAAAAATGAATAAATCTAAAAATAATTTACAAATAATGCACATGAACATTAAATTTAAGATTTACATTTTAATTATACTTTCTAAAACAACTTATATAAAACAACATTGTTTATAATGCAATCTATTTGTAACTTTATTTAAAGGGTTGGCAGCGACTATGAGAACCTTGTTTGCCAGCGCACCAAACGCCCAGTCAGGCCACTATTCCGATGACCTAGCTCAGGTTAGCGCTCAGTATGGCGGTGCTGTGGGCGATCATCCCAATATGGTTAACAATGATACACAGCTGGCTTATCAGCGATGCAATCGAGCGTGGTATCAAGATTTACGCCAACCAATGATGGCAGCCGTAAACGCTCAGATACTGACCCGCCAGAGCCCAGATGGTCAGTTGCCCGCAAAATATCAATATTTACAAACAGCTAAAACAGCGCTGGAGTATGCGTTTGGTCAACTAGATCAGATACTTTCGGTTTATAATTAAATGCCTTAATCAATAAGTTATTTCACCGTGATTGCCTTTAATTTATAATTTTATAATTTAGTAATTTTTGCTTGTTTTATTATTAATTAGTTTTTTGATTTATTTATAAATTAAATAAATTTGGATGTTCATTTCTGGCTCCGATGAAAGTTTCATTGTTATAAATTGAATAATAACTTTGTCATACTGGAAATTACTCATCAGTATTTCAGTAATGAATTATAAGTTTTTTATAAAATATTTTTGATAATTAATATATTTCTCACTAATAACTTATTTTTTAATAACTAATGTTCAGTAATTTTCCACAAATTAATTATAACCAATCAAAATGTTTTTACCTTGAGTGAAAATCACTGCTATATAAGGAGTGCATTATTGTGTTGTAAATCAGTTCCCAGTTATATCTCAAATAAACTGTTCAACAAATAATTGTTTTCTTAATACAATGCCTTTGTATTTATCGGTCTTTGCCTACGATATGGTTGTGGGCCAAGACATGCCGTGACGGCGACATAAGGCAGCGAACAGTTGGGATTCGTTGGGAAACGTTTGATCGAACGATTCGGTCTTAATTGGTTTACTTCCGCTTCCGGGAGTGAACCGAATCTATTTAAAAGCTCTACCACTTGAGGGCGCGTCAGCGCACTCACCGCTACACTCTATTTACCAATTGTTACCGATATTTACCGCAATCAGTGCTTGAAAGGAATTTTGAGCATAACAACTTAATAAGGAGTTAAGTGATATACAGTATTTTGGTTATAGTTTTTAAAAATCTTAACTTGGTCGCGTTAACTTTGGCAAAGTTGTTATGATATACAGGCTACGGGCTATTACAATACTGTGATTATCATTACCACGGTTATAATTAATATATGTAATTTCATATTTGTAAATCAACGAATTATTTTTTAATTAAGCTATTTGAGTTATTTTTTATTATATTAAATTTAGAAAAAATAATAATAATTTATTATTGTAAGTATTCGTGAATTGATTCTTGTCCGAAATATTATATTAAAGTTACACATTACATAAATTACTGATGTATTTGTGTATAGTTTACAGTTTATATACTTATTTCATTACTTTAAACAAACAACATTTTAGACTAATTTTAAACTTCAAACATTTATATTATAATAATTATAAATCAATAATATCTAGTTTGTAAAAAATACCTTCCTCAAATTTCATTATACCAATCAATCAAATAAGCTACATCAAATCGTCAAGATTAAATTTTTAATTCAATTTATTAATTTATTTTGCATAGAAATTTTGTTTAAATCACAAAAAATTGTTACATATGCCAATATTATGGTTCCAGCCTAAAACACAGGAGCTGGAGGGGCGGCTTGCTATTTAGAAACCACTAGATATAAACAATTATATTTATTAACTAATAAAAAGTACAATGATATAGAAAAATAAAATCTTATAAATACAAATTATTGCCAAATATTACTATATGAACATTAAATAAATTATTACCATTACCATTATAATTATTACTAATAATTTATTAGTACTATAATTATTATCAGTATTACTACTATTGACATAACAAGTGATGGATATTTTCAGCGCCCAAATCTTCGACCACTTGATATAATATAATAAAAAACATGAAAACACCGGTTATTATAATAAACACTCCGTACGCGTACAGCGCTCGGGTTAAGTACCGGGTGACCAGTCCAGTAGGCTTACTACTGTCTAAACCATTTGATGTTGATTGATGATGGTGTAGAGTGGCCAGATAACCGTGGTCCGACTCTAAATTAAGTTTGGCTAAAGCAGTCATACATAGACCAGGAAATATAAAAACATTGCACGCGGCCAATGAGCCCAGAAAGCCGATAGCAATTGTTATGTTGGGTATGACAAGGGCCAGTACCAGGGCCACCATGTTCCACGTGCTGGTTATGACCACCCTGAGCCAATATTCCCGGGAATTGTATGGTTGGTCTATGGGTATGGGTTCTGTATGTATAGTCAATTGATTTATTAATTTATTATTTATTTTTATTAATTATTAGTTGTTTTTATTGATATTTATTGAGGGTTTGGTTTTTGCTGATATTTTTCTGTTATTGTTTATCATGATGTTTATTTAATGATATTTATAAATATAATTCTTATCGCTATTAGACTTGGTTACTTGCTTTGTGCACTTTATCATCATCAAAATATAATATCTATTAACCATTTAACAAACTTATTATTAAATAAATCACATTTTTAGGTCATGTCTCTCAAATATTTACAATAAATTCACATGACTTTTGTTTTAAGATTTTATATTAATCATAATCAGATTAAAGCATTTTTTAAATAGTGTACTATAGAGTATAATGTACCATAATCTATAAATTAAAGTGTACCTTACTGTATAGTTATGTAATATAATGTCTGTAATATTGTGTGCTAGATTTTTAATTATTAATCACATGCTATTTAATAGATAATAATTTTAAATGGATATTTAATTCATAAATAAATAAATTTATATTATATGATAGTTATTTTAAATACATATCACCGATTTCTAATCAATCACGTGTAACTTTAATCATTTGGTTATGCTAAAAAATATTTATAGTATGTACTTTAAACATCTCTCAAACACTTTATATAACACAATAAACTCGCATTTTTAGAAATAAATACACTACTTTAAATTTTTTAAAATTATTAAAATACACTATAAATTATTAAAATAATATTGCAATAAAAAATAAAAACAAAACACACCTGGTTCCTTGCAAAACAGTCCCACAAAAGTGTCCCTGCCGCAAAAAATCACCGGCGGGTACGTGGTAATCATCTTGATAATAAGTGCCGCAATTCCCGCACTAACCACCGGATCCAACGGGTTATACATTTGCATCACATCTGGCGCTACTGTACCGCCAAACGTATAATAGCCATACGTACCGCTCAGGCAATACACCACGTAGAGCACTGCCAGAGCCAGCCCGGTACTTTTGGCAAATTGACCTGTGCTACGTACGGATAGGCAAGCGTAAACTGGCACTACTATTTCGTGGGTTTGGTACGCAAAACACACCACTGGTAGCGCAGCCATGAAACTCATGGCACTTTCCGGGCGCGTACGTATGGGCCCGGGCTCTATGTCCAGCCGGTAGTACTCGTATACGTTTAGGAAGATTACGTAGAACGTGGCAAAAACTCCTACAGAATATAGCACGGTTAATTAAATGTTTTCATTTTGCCGTTTTATTTATTATTATTGTAGAATTTATAAGTGTTGCCTAAATATTTAACTAGATCAGTAATTAAATATAAATCTATGTAATGTTAAAAGAATTTTTGAGTGCATAAAACTGTACATATTTCCTAATTTTACTAAAAATATATTGATGGACATAATTAGCAATTTTATTTTGGTAATTATGAGTCAAAACCGTTAAGACTTTTAAATTATTTTTATGGCTTATTAAAACAATTAGGAAATTCTAAAAAATGTTATGTAAAAGATTTAACTCAATTAGTAATGAATTATTAGTCTAAATGTAAAATAATTTTGAACTTATAAAACTGTACATAATTTATAATGTTATTAAATGTACCTTGTTTGATATTATAAAGAATTTTATTTTGGGATAACGTATCAAGCGCTTATTCTTTAAGATTATTTTTATGGCTTATTAAACCGATTAAGTAATTTGAAAAAAATGTTACTTAAAAGATTTAACTCAATTAGTAATGAATTATTAGTCTAAATGTATATATAATATTAAAATAATTTTAAACATATACAACTGTACATAATTTGAAATGTTATTAAATGTACCTTGTTTGACATTATATAGAATCTTAGTTTGGGAATAAACATTCAGTTAAAATTATTTTTATTATTTATAAAAACAATTAGATAATGCAAAAATTATTAGAACTTTTTGATAAAATTAAACAAGTTAAAAGAATTAAAATAAAATAACTAAAAAACAATATTTACCAAGCAGATTAGTGTGTTTTAAAAAATCCAGCCTACGAAAATAGGACATTGGCCATATAGTCACCATCGCGGTAAACACAATGGTAAACATTCTGTTTAAATACCACGTGCGACAAAACTCGTGACCATAAAAGGTGGCGAACAGCCTATCAAACTGGTCACCGATGATAATTAAGAAGGTCACACATATGCCAAAACAAGTGATCATGATCGACGCGGCCGACATTTGCCGCACCGTATGGCCGCACATACTCTCCAACACACCATGGTAGGTGCTGACCCCGTTCAAATCGGCACAGTATACCAGAACCAACATGGTCGAGCCCAGTATCAGTAGCATGACCAACTGTATGACCGTCGCTATGCCAACGCCGCCCAACCGGTCGTAGGCCACCGGGTAGTTAAGTAGACCCGCCCCCAGCGCCGCGTTGACCAATAGGCACGAGGCCATTACCCAACCGGCCCCGGTGCTTTCTGTGGTGTTGGTAACATTGCCAGCGCTGATTGGGTTACCATATTTATTTTGACCACGTTTGTCGCGATTGTTATTGTTATGGTGCCTGTATTTCCATACATCTGAGCACTCTATCGATCGGCTTATGGCCGACGATATGGATAAGTCAAACGCACGGCGACTGATTTGACGCTCCACTAGTGGACTGTTTTCGTTGTATTCAATGTGGTATTCGTGCCTATAGGGGATGTGCAAGGGATTGAACATGGTGATAATTTTAAAATAATTGGCCCGATAATTAGTAAAGTGTATTGAAATATTTATATTTAATATCAATATAATTTTGTTTGTAATTAAGTATTAATTAATAGTTTTATTGAATGTTGTTTATTTAATTTTACATGTTTAACATATTGATTTTATTTAGTTTTTATAAATAATTAACTATTTGTTTGTTTATAACTGGGCTTTAATATTGCATTTATTGATTTCCAAATAATCATGTGATTTATGTAAATATTTAATTTATCAATGATTTATAATAAATATTCCAATACATGAATGTTTTGAAACATTTGGTTAATGTAAATATTGTAAATTAAAATTTAATTATCAAGTAAATTGTTGTCAATATCAGTTTAGTATGAATAATTCTTTATTGCATTTTGTAAATTGGTTATTAAACTTTTAAGTATTGCACACTATTCCTGATTGTAAAATCAATTTCATGTTAATCAATCATGATAATTATTAATTATCTAATAACAAATTCAAAATATAAATACTACTATATTTTTGAGAGCATTTTAGTAATTAATTATTAAAATTAATCTCAATACAATTCTTACCTATTATTATGATTGATATTCATCTCGACAATTTATCCGTATCAAATTATATGGAAACAATCAACAATTTATTTGTATATAGCACTAGGGAGACTTTTCAATTAAATATAGTGATATAAATTAAAATAATTAAAACTCATATAAAACAAATTCATTATTTAAAATAAAAAACATAATTATATTAAACACATTAAATACTTAATCATTAATTTATTTTATTTCGTGTACACAATATAATAAGTTCTCAATAATACTCAATACAGTCTATAATCACTAGACATTAAATATAAAACTAAATATAAAGTATTTATCGCAACGATTATAAGAGGTGTAGTGTTTTTGATAAGAGGGTAATGGGTTTAAGGGTTAACTATTGCACTCCAAGTCTAGGGAGAGAGGGGTGGGGTTGGGTATTGGGGTGACCATAAGACCAGACCTTTTTATCACATGATGATTAATAATTGATTATAATGTACATGTGTTTAGTGTACAAAAATAAACATTAGGACACATGTCCTTACAATGGTTTGTGTATATTAATAATAATGTATAATAGACAGGGTCTTATGTTTTTAGCTATTTGTATTTGATCTTAGATGTTTAATACATAGCAAATTCAGCATAATTTTTATTTAGTTTGTGATTGTAACCTAACTTACAATTTCTATGAATTAGAACAATTAAACAATCATTTTAGCTTTATTTTTTTGATAGCTTATAATTTTGGTATTTAATAATCGGTACTTAATTTAATCATATCTGCTATTAATTTGTTAACAATAAGTTATTTGATAGATATCAACAACCCTTATAAATTGCAATTATTAATACCGTTATTAAATATCTAGACACAAGTGTAAGTAATGTACATTAAGTATCGTAATATTAAATTTTATAATAATAAATTTATTTTTAAAAAAATTATTTGATTAAATATGAGATTAATATAAAATAAAAATACAGATTTAAATAGTGTTTTTACACAATTATCAAAATTAAAATATTTTAAATAAAAACTTTAATGCAATTTGTTGTTTAAACATTTTATCCCTAAGCAACCTAGCAAGAATAACAATTTAAGCAGGAGGTATGTGGTAAAAATTAATGTTTAAAAAAATATCAACCGTTTAATCATAACAATTGTGTGAACAAAACACTAAATTTTTTCGATTCATATTGTATTAGTAAAACCCTAAAACATACACAGTATAATTAAAAATTAATTAATTATTATGACGATTTTTAATTGGATTAATTAGATAAATCATTTCATCAAACCACCCCGATGGCATCCACTCCATGATTATCACTATTATTTTAACCAGGAGGCTTTCGGTCGGTTTATACATGAGCCGGGGCTCAGCGCTCTGTATGGCGTCGATCATATCGTTGGTGGCGATATCGAAATTTGTACTCAGCTGAAACATACCGATGCTGGCCCTGATCATCGCTCTTAGATCATGCTCATTTATCGGACCATAAGCCTGTTTCACCTCGTCGCTAGTGTGTTGCCACGTGCGACACAACTTGTTATGCCTGAGCGTTTCGTTGGTAGCCTGGGTGCTAAACCCGCCGGGCTCTATGATGGCCACCCGTACGCCAAATGACCGCATTTCCCGGCGTAATGTGTCCGAGAAGGCTATGATTGCGTGTTTAGACATTGAGTACCACACGCATAGTGGCAGAGATATGTGGCCCGCGGGACTGACCACGTTCACTATACGACCTAGATATTATTTGATAAATGAAAATATTAACTTATTTTATTTCAATAATTAATTTTATGCAGTTCATTTGAAATATGTATCTATATAAAATAGTGTATTTAATAAACAATTTTAATAATTACATAGTACAAATTTTTTAGAAACTAACCTTTTGACTTGCGGATAAGGGGCAAAAAAGTGCGAGTGACTCGTATTACACCAAACATGTTTACGGCAAATACGTGTTCATAGATCTCACGCGTTCCCCACTCGACAAGGCTATCGTCAACAATAGCGGCGTTGTTGACCAGCGCCCACAAGCAATCACCATGGCCATTTTCACTTAAATGTAAGTTTACATAGTCGCATGCCTTTTGAACTTGATCATGTTTAGTCACATCCATTCCTATGACATGCATATTGTGTGCAAACCGTGCATTAGATGTCAACTGCTGTGCGCCGGCACTGGACTCGGATATGACGGTCGCGTAGACCCGAAACCCGCGTTCATTGAGACGCAGCGCCAGGTGGTGGCCGAGGCCTGTGTCACAGCCTATACAGTAATATTGGCATTAATTTTATTATTATTATAAATGATAATATTTTTTAATTTATCATTGGTGATTTTATTGATATAGTTAATAACATTTATACTGATCTATAACAATATAATCAATGTAAGTAAATGTAATAACTAATAATACAATGTTTTATTATTAATAGCATACCTGTTATTAACACTGCTTTACCCATTGATGTTAAAATAGTTTTAGGCTTAAATTTATGCCATAATCTGATCACAAAATATGCGACAATAAATAGTAACAAAATGTTATTATAACTTAACATAATATGTATAAATATGTTCAAAATAATTATTTAAGTAATTTAAATTAAATTTATTAACAAATATGTTTTGAGCAAATAGTTTATTATAACCCCGTTTTGTTAATTAAATATAACAGTGACGATTGTTAATTCATATAGATGCGGCATATTTAAACTGTAAAATTGCTTATTACTTATAATTAAATTATTATAGAATGTTAAATGGGTAAAATAAGTGGTCATATCTATGCTTAAATTAATAAACTCGGTATTAATTATTTGATTAGACGTATGAACAGGGTGTTGAATGTATTTATCTGGCTAGTCATTAGACGGATAATTATTTTGTAATGTTATTACAATCTTTTACATTAGTTATTTTATTATACGTATACTGTACAATCAATTTTAGACAATTTCAAAATTTTATTATTAAATTTAAAATATTATTAAATATTATTAATTGGCCCAGTTTATATTTAATTATTTATTTATTTAAAACTGTAAACTAATACCATTATGTTTATTTGAATGTCTGTTTTACACAATGTTTTACATAACTGGTTGGTGTATAATAAACACAAGTTTTTAATATAAAATTAAGAAATAACCTTGTTTATTATTGTATAAAACATTTAATAAATTAATAGAACTATTAATGTATTAGTAAATTTGTATTTGTTGTCATTTATTATTGGGTGGCTAATTACAATATCATAAAAATATTTGTATTGTTTATAATTGACATAATAGTTTAAAACTGTAAACACATTTTAATAAATACAATTATTTTAATAAAAAATTAATAAATAATATAAATGGCCTGGTATGTAATTTCAAATGTTTTTAATTTATATTAATTAATAATAAAATTATACGATAAACAAATTATGATTAACCAAATTTATTACAATTGTAATTAAGCGCAAATTATTACGTAATGTTATTACAAACATTTACAATAGTTATTGTATTAAATGTTAACAATAAATTTCAAACGAATAAAAAAGCATTACTTTAAAATAGATTTATTATTATTTAAATTAAATTTTTATTAACATCATATAACAAATTGTAGTTACTGTGTACTATAATTTACTCATCAGGTTCCTTTTCCGAGTCAGTAGTCGGTGTTGTGGTCACTTTACTAGCAATTATTGCTGCTTTTTTGGCGGCTATAGCTTTGGCCATAACTGATTTCATTGCCAATTCTTATGCACAACAATAATTAATAAACAATATATAGCTAAGCATGCACAAAACTCCCATACACTTACCCTGACCCTTTGCGTTGTCTATATCGCACAGTAACTGTACTTTCTTATCGCCGGCCGACCGTTTGGGTCGCGATTTACCCTTATTTTTGGATTTTAGTTTTTTATCCACTGCGGATTAACATGTTTAATTTTAAAACATATATATAGGTTAAATTGTGTTACATTATTAAATAAACAATTATTGTTAATATACAACCTTCGGGTTCAGTCTCGGCAGTAGGCTTGCCATCAGTACCACCGGTGGTGACTCCCTGTGCGACTCCATTGACTAATACCGTACAAGTTATGTGAAACTCAAGGCCCACAGTTTGCTTCTCGACAGTTATTTTAACTTCTTGCTTACGTTTCCTCCCAAATAGTTGTAAATTAAAGTTTAATTAATTATTAACTAGATATAATTTTTTTAATAACAAATTTAATGTATTAGTAATGTTGGTTTACCTGTCGCGTAATGTCTGGATAGTATACATAGTGATATTATTATAAATGTCAAATGAGCACGGTGACAATTCATATTGTTATTTAATTTATTTATTACTTATACGATATTTGAAATTTGAAGTTTACATCTAAATTCAGTTTAAACAAATAAATATACTTTATTGTTTATAATATGCATAGTAGATTTTAAAATATAATTATGTTATAAAACATATGGTAAAATAATTAATATATCATTTTAGTCATATATTAAGTACGACATATTAAGAGGAATTTGTTGTAATTTAAATTATAAATTTAGATTATTTACTTTATAAAATATATAAATTATTAAATATCATTAAAATGCTATTAATTGGAGAAGTTTATAATTAATAATTTATTTATTAAAAACTGTAAAATAATATGCAAATTTTTATTTGAATGTATATTTTAACATAATGTTATAACTAGTGGAACAGCGGAAAACCCGACACAAATTTTTAAATATTAAATACAAAATAACATTGTTTATTATAAAAATTTCATAAATAGTAAAAATTAATAGTAAATTAAACTAATTAAAATAAATGTGTAGTTTTTGCCATTTATTATTGGGTGGCCAATTACAATATAATAAATAACTTACTTTGTTTATAATTAACATAATAGATTTAAACTGTAAACATATTTTAATAGATACAATTATTTTAACCAAAAATTTATTAAATAATAGAAATGGCCTTAGATGATGTCCGCGAATGTTTTTAATTCATATCAATAATTTAAAAAAAATATATTACAAACAAATTGAAGACATTTTTATTATAATTGTAATTAATGAAACTACTATACTATATATATTATCCAACTACTAAAAAATAATAACTCAATATTTAACCATTTACTTTTGACTTTTTTGATTTGGCAGTAGTAGTAGTCTCTATTAAACAAAAACATAATTTATTTAAAAAATACACTAATTGACTAAATATTAACTAGAGCAAACATCAACAATACCTTCATCAGTACTATCGGCAGTTGTCTCATCGGTTTCATCTTGCTCGGTTGTTTTTACACCATCCTTGGCCTCTCCCTTTTTGTCATCGTCCAGACTCGTAGGCAGGGGCTCCTCCTCCTCGTCGTCGCCCTCGTCTTCCCCCTCATCGTCGGTAGTGTTGCCGGTCGTGAGGGGTGGCCACAGACCGGTGGCCGCGAGATCTGTGTCGGCGACCGTAAAGTCGAGTCCTAACTCGGCCTCCAGTTCGCTGAGAGGGTCGCCCCTATCGCTGCTCTGATCACGAAAGCATAGGAAATTAAAGTCCGCTTTGCCCTTGATGCTAATTTTGGCGTTGGCAATGATCGAGGTGCTTTCAAACTCGACCAGTGGCTGATTTTTACGGCTTCTAAACACTTGTTTTATAAACATATGTCAATTATGGTACTTTTTTGAACTAGTTGTGTTATATTAGTTTGTATAGCAAATGTATAACTGTATTAAATTAATCATTATGGTATTGTTTATTTACTTGCCACACGAGGTATTTTGCATTCAAACCCAATTTTTGCACCATGTTTGAATAGTTTTTCGTCCAGGTGCTCGATTAATTCCGTGCCGTCGCCCTTTTTGCTTTTAATCTTAGTGTCTTCACCATCACCATCGTCCTTTTCTAATTGATTTTATTAGTTATATTATATAATTTAAATTTAGTTTACATTGCTACAGAATTACCTACTTGTTTGAATAGTCATTATGTTTGCAAACAACCATAGTAAAATTATTAATTGAGACATATAAATTATATTCATAAATTCTAATCAGCATTTCGTATCAACATAATTAATTTGGTATAAATTAAAATATGGCTGTATTATAAATATTGAGTATTATACAGTCTTTATGTGAATTTTTAATTACTTTTTTATAATTAGTATTTTGCTTTTAAAAAATTTAAAACATATCAAAAACAATAATACAATTAAATGCAAAATGCATAAAAAAATGTTGTTAGCAAATCAGATTTAAATCTTTATTTTCTAACATATTATAAAGTTCTAGCATTTTAATTGATTTATAAAAAAATTATACATTATAAAATTGTTTAAAACCATAATGATTTGAAAACCAATCAACAAAAAATAAAATTTTTGAAGTACATGGAGTACGATTATAAATATAGTACTTTAATCACATTTTATCAACATCTTAATTAACATTTTATAATTATTTGTTTATTTTTCACCTATGCAATGAATTTTTTTTATTCTCTACTTTTGTTAGGTCTTCAACAGTTTAAACGTTAATTTTAAATCACTTCATAAATTGCATTTTTTAAGATTCAACTAGATTATGTAGAATTAAGTATTAAAGTAATTGAAGATCCTATTAAATTTTATGTATTTAAAAATATAGTATATAAAAATAATCATTTATTAATTTATTCAGTGGTAAAAATATTTGATTGTTTTATGCGTATAGATATTTTAGCATTATCATTAAAAATAATATTTGTATATAGATTCTATATAAATTTTTTATATTAAATACTATATTTTAAATATTATCAACATATTTTTATATTAATTATTTAAATATAGAACTAGTTATAAATTAAATAATTGTATTAATTTGAGTTAATCGATAATTTATCAGAAAAAAATATATATAAAGATAATCAATATAGCTGAAAATTTAAGCACTAAACAGGTTTGGAAGAATTAAACACGTACATTTGTTCAAAATCGTAAAGACCACCAGTTTTACTCGCCGTATACACAGGCTGGTAGTTGTAAATAAGCATGTTCATTTCATCAGTCACGGCGATGGGTGGTGTCCACACTTTACGGCATTCATTGACAAAAAAGTTGGCCATAAATTGACCGACAAGTACTGCGTTTGCCGTATGGGGTATGTGTTTATGTGAGTCAAACTCGTATGCATTTTTCTCGGGATGATATATCACACCATATATGGGTCGCTCGGGGCTCAGGGACTCCCACGTGGACACAAACTCAACACCATTTAGGTCGACATTTGTGGACAGTATTTTGAATGTGGATTTCAGCTCGGGCGATGAATTGTATTGGTCCATGGTCAGGCACATGTTGTGATAGTTATGCGTTACGGCCTCTTTTTGCAGTATCTTGGTTTTAAAGTTGACATAGATTATAAAAATAAAAACAATAAACAATTAAGTAATTCGCTGCAATTAGTATTATTATGACCATATTTTAATTCTAGTTAAACCAAAATTGATTACAATTTTTTAATCAATAAATAATTTGCAAATTTTGTTTATCAAGTTTCTATATTAATAATTTTAATAAATGTTAACTGTTTTATTCAAACTTTAAGTATCAATAGTTTTCATGACACATAATATTTGTAAAGTATATTTACAATAAGTTAATAACAGTAATACAATAAAATTATTCTTGATGCGTTATAAAATAGTAAAATGATCTACCTCAATAATAGTGGGATTGGCACCAGAAAAGAGCCTGCTTTCTTTAAAGCCCATGGTCATATTGAGTGGAAGGGCAATATCATCGGCAGCGCACCGGACCACGTCGGGCAATTTGGACATAAATAGCGCTAGAAGCTCAAAACCTAGACACGTGCCCCATATGGGATACGCACGACTGGCATTAGCATGGGCGTATTTTATTAGATGAGCGCTGGCCCGCGCATAGCCACTGGTACGCAAGTCCACATCACCACCGGGTAATAGCAATCCGTTTGTCATTTCAATCATACGCTTGTAATACTCATCCGTTTGATTGACCATAATTGGCACCTGTAGTTAGCATTAATAAATAAATAAAGGTTATATTTATATGAGATTAATATGAAAATATAAATACTGTTGTGTTAATTTACAAATACATACCACACGAGCGCCGGCGCTCTCCAGGTATTTCACATAACTGGCCGCTATGTATGACTGATTGACTGGAATTGGGTATAATATCTTCTGCGCTAATACACCAACCAATGGCCGATCTGCTAAGCCGTAGGACACACTGTTATGTTGAATAATAGCCGAAAATGTAATTAGGTTAATTGTTGTATACAAGGTACACATTTTTGTTTAAATAATTTTACATTATCATTAATTAAAATAAACCATATTAATAAGTTATTCAGAATGAGTATTATGTTTCAATATAAAACAGCTTTATAATTACAGTAGTTATATTTAGATTAAAAAAATTATATGATTGCATAAAAGTAATCTCAAATAAATACCGTTCAATCTAACATAAATTTCTCTACAATACAATCATTATTTTTGACCAAAATTAATCCACAAAACAGCCAGGGCGGTTGTTTAGAAGTTTTACAGTTATTTCAATAAACAATTAATACATAATATAAATGGCCTGTATATGTGAACCAACGTTTTTAATTCATGTAGAATAATAATAAGGTTATACGACAAACAAATTATGTTTAAACAAATGTATTAATGAAGTTATTAAACATATGATAAAATAAATAAAACAACTAATATGCCATTTTAATCATCTATTAATTACGACATATTAAAAATTAAAATTTACATTATTTACTTTATGGAATATCTTTATTATTAAATATTATTAATTAAGGAATTAGGGAAGCATTTGATGATTGACTAATGTAAAACTGTAAATTTATACCATTAGGTTTATTTAAATGTCTGTTTTAACATGATGGTTATCTAATCGGTGCAGAGCCAAAGAGTATACATTTTTAATATAAAACAAAAAAATATAATTGTTTATTGCATTATAAAACATTTATAAAATAAATAAAATTATTGTATTAAAAAATTTGCATTTATAATTTTTTTATAATATAATAATATAAATCATTTTACCGTCATTTATATAAAAACTAAATATTTAATGCATTCTTGAATAATTCCGGCAAGTTTTTGCTCATTTTAATTACTAGTATCAATGCAAATAGACCATAGTATGAATATATTATATATCAATATATCTTAAATTTTTTAAAAATATAGTTTAAATTTTTATACCAAATATTAAATAATTAAATATATTTATGAATTATATAATTAATTTAATTTGAGTTAATCAATAATATAGCATTAAAAAGATAAATAATAAAATAAAGTAAAGTAACTGGGTACTCGATACAAGTGGTTTTGAATAATTAAACACATAAATCTGTTCAAACTCGTAAGGTTCACCAGTTTCACTCGCCGTATACAAAAGCTGGTAATTGTATATGAGCATGCTTATTTCATCAGTAACGGCAATCGATGGTGTCCATACTTTGCGGCATTCATTAACAAAAAAGTTGGCCATAAATTGACCGACAAGTACTGCGTTTGCCGTATGGGGTATGTGTTTATGTGAGTCAAACTCGTAGACATTGTGCTCGGGATGCCATATCACACCATATATGGGTCGCTCGGGGCTCAGGGACTCCCACGTGGACACAAACTCAACACCATTTAGGTCTACATTTGTGGACAATATTTTGAATGTGGATTTCAGCTCGGGCGATGAATTGTACTGGTCAATGGTCAGGCACATGTGGTGATAGTTATGCGTTACGGCCTCTTTTTGCAATATCTGGGGATTGAAGTTGCAATATATTTTATAAATAACAACAATAAATAATTTTATGCAATAATATTATTATGACTATATATTAATATTTCAATAAATGTATTGAAATTTTAAAAATTAAATGTCTTGGACTCAGGGCCAAAAAATTCTCTGCGGTTTATTTAGAAGTACTCTATAGAGACCAAAATTTGTTAAATTCGTTACCTAATAAATAATTTAAAATTTTGTTTATCAAGTTTACAGTTTCAATATTAAAAATTTTAATAAATGGATAACAAGAATACAATAGCGTTATTTTATGAAATAGTAAAATGATCTACCTCAATAATAGCGGGATCGGCACTAGAAAAGAGCCTGCTCTCTTTAAAGCCCATGGTCATATTGAGTGGCAAGGCAACGTCGTAGGCAGAGCACAGGAGCAAGTCGGGTAATTTGGACATAAATAGCGCTAGGAACTCAAAGCCCTGACACGTGGCCCATATTGGATACGGACGACTGACATTAGCATGGGCATATTTTATAAGTTGAGCACTAGCCAATGCATAGCCACTGGTACGCAAGTCCACATCACCGCCGGGTAATAGCAATCCGTTTGTCATTTCAATCATACGCTTGTAATACTCATCCGTTTGATTAACCATAATCGGCACCTGTAGTCGACATTAATTAACTAATTAGTTAATAATAATTATATTTATATAAAGCTACTATGAAAATATTAATAGTGTTGTGTTAATACACAAATACATACCACCCGAGCGCCGGCGCCCTCCAAGTATTTCACATAACTGGCCGCTATGTATGACTGAGTGACTGGACTCGCATACCATATCTTCTGCGCTAATACACCAACCAATGGCCGGTCCTGTAGTCCGTCGGATACACTGTTATGTTGAATAATAGCCGAAAATGTAATTAAGTTTATTGTTATATACGAGGCAAACATGTTTGTTTTTAAAGTAAAAACTTTTATACTATCTATAATTAATATAAACCCTTTGTTAGATTATTTAAAATGAATTTTATGTTTAAATATAAATTACTTAATAATTACAGTAGTTATATTAAATGTTTTATTAAATCTCAAGTATACTATTTAACAAATCGCAATCTATAAAGCTTTAAAATTTATTAGTTTATTACAATGTGACATGATCATTTATAAGTTAAAAATAATTTAATTTGTGGTTACTATAATAAGATAAATAAATTAAGTTCCATTAGATTAATTATCGTTGCAAAAATTATAACATAATAATTATGTTTTACAATCATTACACAAAGGAAACTTTAGTGCATTAATTAAGTGTAAATTTAATTGTCCACAATAAATATCTATGAATTTTTGCTTCAATATTTGCTAACTTAAGGCAAAAATATTTACAACAAAAAATATTTTATTTTATTAAATTATAATAATTAACAACTGATCTTCATAAATATAAAGTAACATATTTTCTGTAATATCTTATAATTTTACATTTAATTTTAATTTATTAATTATAATAAATAAAATCAATATTAAGATGGTTATATTCAATTTTTTAAAACATAAAATTATATACATTTAATATGTATATATTTAAGTATTAACAAATAAAATCACTCACAATTATTATAATTATTGAATAAAATATATGACCTTCTTCATTGCCCATTGTTAGCCACCACAGCTTTTTTGTTATTTTGCCGGGTATTATGTCTGTCTGCAGCCAGACTTTTAACCGACACTGGGCACGACCTAATTGCACCCAGGGTACATATACATTTGTCGACAGGCGTAGCAGGTATTAAATCCAGTATTGGATTTAAAGCAATTAATGTTGCTAACATTAATGCTATATCAATGGGCATTGCGGGCCATATGTTATAATCAGCATTTTTTACCATTTATACAAAGTTTGCTTAATTTTTATTTCAGTACAGTTTATTGGAATTTTAATTTAAAATACACTTTTATAGTAATGGTGCAATAAGATAGTAATGTTATGGTTAAATTTTGTATTAAATGAATCATTAAACGTTATTTATTTTACATGAAATACAGATATTTTGTAAATAATTTATTTTATAAATATATAAATATGTTATATATAAAATAATATTATTTTAATACTACTTCCACCATCGTAATGTAGTAATATTGTTTTTTAAAAAATTAATAATTAAATAAATAATAATTTTTAATTATTGATGTTTAAAAGATTAAAGAATATTCTCAAACTGTAAATTTTACTACTAAATAAGAATTGGTAAATTAAACATTGACAATCTAATAATAAAAGGACTAATCTATCTAATCAATAATGTTATTTTTAATTTTAATTATTAACATTTTATTAATGTTTAATTTTTTATTTCTTAATCAAATTGTAACAATTAAAATTAATCAATACACATTATAAAATTAATGTTGTGTTACATTAAACACGTAAATCTGTTCATAAGTGTAGGGTTTGCCAGTTTTGCTCGCCATATACCTGGGCTGGTAATTGTAAATGAGCATGTCCATTTCATCCTTCTGGCTTATAGCCGGTGTCCACACTTTACGACATTCATTAACAAAAAAGTCTGCCAAATACTGACCGACAAGTATTGCGTTTGCCGTATGGGGTATGTGTTTATGTGCGTCAAACTCATATGAATTTTTCTCGGGATGCCATTGAACACCATATATGGGTCGCTCGGGGCTCAGGGACTCCCACGTGGACACAAACTTCACACCCTTTGGGTCGGTATTTGTTGACAGTATTTTAAATTCAGAGTTTAGCTCGGGCGATGAATTATATTGATCAATGGTCAAGCACTTTATGTGATGATTGTATGTTACCGGCTCTTTTTGCAGTATCTAGATTTTGCAATTGAAATATATTGGAAAATGATTAATCTGTTTAAATAAATATATATACTATAATTACTAAACAAATTAAATTTAAAATATATAGCTTAAATTTATCATTTACCTTACTATTTAATAAACATAAAAATTTTATAGAGTCCCCAATAAAACATCAATAATTAGATAATCTATGAAGATTTTTTTTTAAAACTTCGAACGCATTTTTACCAATTTATATAAAAATTATTTTTATTTTATAAAACATAAGATGAATTTTATAAACATTACAGTTTCTTGACTTATATTAAATAACACATGAGAAGTAAATGAACAAATAATGTAACTATTATTTCTCCCAAAGTGAACTTGTATTTTATATGCCATAAATTAACTGACTAACCCAATTAAATTAAAATTGGAAAATACAAAATTTATGCATGATAAGAATTATATTAGTTGATCAAATGATATTTACCTCGATCAAAGCGGGATCGGCACCGGCAAACATCCTGCTCGCCTTAAAGTCCGCAGTCATATTGAGTGTGAGGGCTACATCATTAGTATCGCACGCGCCCATCTCGGGTATTTTGGACATTAACAACGACACTAGCTCAAAACCCAAACAAGTGGTCCATATGGGATAGCTGCGTGTGGCATTAGCATGGGCGTATTTCAATAGCTGTGCGCCCGCCTGTGCAAATCCACTTGTATGCAAGTCCTGTCCGCCGCCCGGTATTAACAGGCCGTTTGTCTTCGCAATAATCTGTTTGTAATACTCGTCCGTCTCGTTGATCATAACCGGCACCTGTAGTTTGCGTTAAATTTTAAAAACTATTAATTTATGTTTAGTTAATAATTCGTTAATGTGTTAAAATTTTCAATTTATTAAACTAATTGACATCATTAAAAATTAATTAAATTTAAATGTAAGGTTATATTTTGCGATGATTCAAATAATAAATATAAATATTTTAAATTTAATTCAAAATATAAATACCACTCGAGCGCCGGCGCTCTCCAAGTATTTCACATAACTGACCGCTATGTATGATTGATTGACTGAACCCGTGTGCCAATACTCCTGTGCCAATAGGCCAACCAATGGCCGGTCCTGTAAGCCATGGGACACACCGTTGTGCTGGACAATAGCCGAGAGACCAATTAAGCCAATTAGTAAATACATGGTAAATATGTCTGTTGTTTTTGCTGTAAGTATTTTATCATTTCATTTATTAAGTATATAAGATAATGGTTTTTGGCGTAAATACACTGTATATCAATGTATAAAGTATGTATTTATAAATATTTTATTGATTATTTTAAAGATTATGCAATTTGACATTTATAAAAATTGATTTCAACATTCAATACTGTATACTGATGCACTAAAACTTTATTGTAACAATATGTTGTAATAATTGTATATAGAAATACTTAAACTACAATTATAAGTTTTATTATATTTTAATCTACATTAAAAGCAAGTATTTGAAATATAACAAACTCATACCAGAATAAAAATTAAACAAAAATTTAGGTAAACATTACCAGTTTAAAATACTTATGCTTATTGCAAACAAACGCGGTATTTATAGAGGGCTATGCTAATTAGATACATGAGCACACATAGTCATTGCAAGGTAAAACACTACGATTGTTTTACATTATTAACCTTTATCATTTATTTATAATTAACAATTCATTAAGTATCTAAAAATTTATCTAAACATATTTTTCTAGATAAAGTACAATTTATTAATCTGGCACATTTATGTGATATGCCAATTATAATGTATTAAGTTAAAGTAGCAGTACCTTGATCAAGTGCTCAGTTTAATGTACACAACCAAGGTTGTTTACGACCATTTTGGTAATGATAAGCGTTAAATTATTCAATAATAGATTAGATTTACAATAAATATGTGCAAAATTATTTGTTAATTGATAAGTATGAACTTAAAATGGACTTGATGTAATTTATATTCTGCTAATGGATTTAATTAAAAATTCTCTGTAAATACGTCCAGCTAATACTATTATTTTAACTTATTTTCAATTGTTATTTATTATACATATTAAATTATCAATGAATGTAACAACATATTAATATTATAATTTTATTATAATTCATAATATATCTGATGTTTATATTTAAATATTTAATTGATATAGTAATTTATTTATGCAGTAACAATTAAAATAACCGAATATCTGTATACTGTATTAATTAGTTAATTCAGTAGTTGCATAGTTAAATTCTGTATTACAAACTAGTAGCATAATAAACATATACTCATTCGTTAAAATGCCAGATTAATTTTTATTAATTAATTTTCATAATCTTCAATTTTACTTTCCAAACCCAAATCGTCCGACACCACGGAAACCACCCAAACCTCCTAATCCTCCTAAACCGCCAAAACCACCGCAAAGTTTGGTCTCTGGTTTAACTCCAGGTTCGGGCACAACGGCCAGGGGTGTTAGCTCGGTTTCATGTTTAACCAAGGTGGCACAGCTAACCACGATAGCTAGTTTGTTGGGAAAATTAAATTACAACAAAATGGTAAATTAGAATTAATGGTAACTTACCCATAGAGAGAATTAGAGTTGCAGCAAATTTATACATAGTTTTTATAATTTTACTTATATTGTAATATTTAAATATGTGCACTAACTTAATCAATTGAGAACGTTTAATTTTTATGCTATAATAGTTTGTACTATTGATTTAAATACTAAAAATTTTAAATTATGCACACGGATGTACACCAAGTGTTTTATTCATTACAATAAACAGTAATAATAAATTGTATTTGCGGGCAAATGTGTGTTCACTAATTTTATTTACTGGGAAAATGACGTATTTAATTAATAAAATGAATTTTTATCTATAATTATACAATAAAAGTTGTACAAAATAAAATATAACATGTAGTTTGTTTTTTATTCTAATCTAGAAAAAATATTTTAAAATAAAACTTAAATGTAAAAATAGTTGGTCTGTGACTTACTTACCAATTCTATTTAATTTTTATTTGCAATATTAAATTATAAGTAGTTTTTGCTAGAATTACAGTTTTTATCATGAAATTACATAATTTCTTCTATTTATCAAAAATTTAATTTTAGTTTAAAATTTTACTATTTAATTAAAAAATTAAAACATTTATTAACTGAAATAAAATATTTACCAATATTTACTAATACAGTGCTGATGCGTTTAATTTATTAAATTATTAATTACCAGAAGTATAATAGTTACACATAGTGTAAATTAGATTTGATAGTTGTGCTAGCAATATAGAATTTAAACTGAGTATTCATTTTATTAAATAACAATCATTTTTGTCCGTTTAATTTTGCGCATGATTATTTATTAATTTTATTATATTCTAATATAAATCCTAATTTGTAGGACGTTTTACACTACATAAATGTATTTATGGTACATGTAACTAGTATAATGTAAATTACAATGTTTATAATAAACACAGATTAATTAATCTATAATAAATACATGAAAAATCAATGAATAAAATAATTTATTTAATAATTAAATGTAACATCGACAAAGCTTTTCACGTCCAACTTATTAATATAAGTTTATTGAAAAATGATATTAATTAGAAAATTGGAATTATTTTACAGTTTTTAATTAGGTCTATTTTACTCTCTCACTCTTTGACCATGAGTAATATTATTCAAAAATTAAAATTAAAAACCAAATCATATGTTTATACATTTATTTGGGTTTAAAAATACACTTTTAATAGTTTTACACTTATAATAGTACTAAACAAAAATAAAATAATAAAATGCAAAATTATTGTTTATTAAATTAGAAATTAGTTTTATTTTAGCATATGTAAGTTATAAGCATGTTCAAATCCTAGTTTAAATGACGTGTGTAATCATTAGGTTTTATACTAGTTTATTATTTACATACTAGGTACTATTATTTATCTGAAACATGGTTTTATTTATTTTAAAATTTTTAAAAATATTTATTATTATTTTTTATTAATTTAAGAAAACATAAAAATAACAATCTGGAATAAATTAATATAAACACATACATGAATATAATCAGACACATAAATCACAATTTATGTATATTTTTAAAATTATAAATATGTATAATATTTTATTCGAAATTACAATTAATATTATTGTTAGAAATATATACATTATAGAAATGTATATATTATTTAAAATATATTTTTATAAAAATGTATTAGCAATGGCACCAAGATAAATATTATGTATCAGTCATACATAACAATCGTTAATGTATACAATAAATTTACAGTTTGTAATATTTATATATAAAGTAATTAATAGTTGAATTAAATAATTTACACACATTTTTAAAAACTGTATTAGTGATCTAAATACTATTCACAAGTTACTCAACAGACATTAATGAGAATGACTAATCTGCTACCCTAGAAAGTGCTACCCTTGAAAGTGCTACCCTTGAAAGTGCTACCCTAGAAACTTATAAAATTGTGATTAACGCTTTAAATTATAACAATTAATTTTAATTGCAAAATATCTATAAAATACAATACTATATTTGTTTAATTAAATTTCTCAAAATTTTTATCAAAATTAATAAATATTGGACAATAATTACAAGTTTCTAAGGTAGCACTTTCAAGGGTAGCACTTTCTAGGGTAGCAGATTAGTCATTCTCGACATTAATATCATTATTATTTAATCAATAGCAAAACAATTGTAAGTTAATAATAATATGATTTATGTTTATAAACATTTTATTATCAATTTAACATTACATCATTATAAATGTAAAAATGTCAAATTTTATTATTACTATACATTATAAATAGTTATATAATTTATTTGCCAAAACCGCGGGGAAATCCACCGAAACCGCCGCCAAATCCGCCGAAACACTTGGCATCGGGTTTGCCC
>CAJPIZ010000209.1:0-30280 GCA_905368565.1 Medioppia subpectinata
ACATGGCCTCAAAAAAATCCTTGTAATTTACCAACCTTAGTCATTATTAAAAACAATTCACTAATATATTAAATATTTCTAATTATCTTTATGTTTGTATTTTACTGTTTAATAAATTATACAGATTTTGTTATTTTAGTAAATATTTCTCACTAAATAACACTAGGTTTTAGTTGAACATGTCTTATGCAAAAATTTACTATTATTTGAAAAAGAGTTGTCTATCATAAAATCTAATACAATATGCTAAATACAGAATTATAATTATGTTTTATTATATTATAGTAGTTTATCATTAATAAATATTACTTCTGATAAGTTATTTCATTCATAATACGCAAAACTCGATTTATGAAATCAAAATTGAAATTCACTATTAATTATCAAAAAACCTAGACCATTTTTAGTCATTTTTATATATTTGACTTTATAAGGCATTATAAATTATAAACATTATCATAAATTAAATTTCTGAACATATAAATAGGCCAGAAATCATTTTAATATTACAATACTGCAATTAAATCAAATAAAAGTTTAAATTAAATTAGCGTAAACTTCACATAATGACGACTTATACAGGACTCGTAATATGTATGCTAGTATTAGTCAACCCGGCATTTACCCAAGAAATACTTTATGGGTGCTACAACTTTTCAATGCCTGGTTGTACATGCAGATTTGACGTGGTAAGTTTTAGACGTTAAAATAATTTAAAAAAATGATTATCTTGCTTAAAAATGTATTACTGAATACTAAGAGGGCTTTCGATAACATATACTGGAGTTCACTTGAGTGCGGTTCAACTGTGGGCACGACATACGACTTTGGGTCGAATTTACTCAAACTGAATGGACGTCGATTTGATGAGCTCACCATCTCTGCCTACCCTAATAACCGGCTACCAGACACGCCTTTTCTCGGCCAAAACATTAAAAACATCGTTATTAAAGACTCTCCTAAGTTAAAATATTTTGGTGCGCCGACGTGTAAGACAGGAGTCGGCTTTTTCAACAATTTAGGCCCCAGTTTGGAGACATTAACGGTTTCCAACTGCCCGGCCATCGAGTCGGACGAGTGGTCAAACATTGCCAAACAATTAACATATGCCGGAAGTGCTGCCGATGCAGTCTTTATGGTCGATGAACTTCCTGTTCCGGCCCTTGCCTTAAAAAATTGATCCTGGTAAAAGTGACCCGACCAAATGTCCTAGATGCGTTTAGAGGTTTGGTACCTAATCTAGAATTGTTGGCCATGCGATCATGCGCATTCACAAATCTAAACTGTGATTTAAGCTCATATAATAAATTACATACATTGGATTTGGCCCTAACGCCCCAAATGATCAACCTCGAATTAAAAGGTGTAACACCGAAATATTTATTACTAAACAATTGCGGTTTAACTGCATTTTCTTATAACACTATGGACCAAATGTTGAAAGCTGATTATGTTAACTTAGCAGGTAAAACTATTTATGTTTTTCAAGTTGTTAACTCATAACATTATATTAAAAATATAGGCGTTTCGAACAATTAACATTATGATTTTAAACTACATACATTAAACTAATAGGGAACAAGCTGAATTGTCATTGCGAAAATTTACCACATGGCTTTATCACTCGGGCATATGAAAAGAAAATGCCGAACGCTCGGTGCGCGGCACTAATCGAAGCAAACAATGCCCAATACGCGAGTATATGTGTGGTGAAAGAGACCTCGTTGTTTCACAAATTGTTGGGCAGTAATAAAAGTTATTGATCATGTTTATTTTGTTCAGTTTTTATTTTATTTTTAAAATCAGTTTTGTTTCTAAAATAATAAATTTTACAATTATCTGCTTCTTTACAATTTGCAACATTTATTAAATTAAATAAATCAATCAAAGATATTTTAAAATATTTTATTATAAACAAACCAATATCAATTGAATGTTTTATTAATATATTACTTAACAATTACAACAATAATTTTAACTGTATAATTATATGCCAGAATAAAATTCATATCGAAATAATTAATTGATTAACAATAATTGTGTTAATTATTGCAAAATAATATAATTATTATAAATTAATAGTTTGGAAAGTGACTCAACTATTAAATTAACAGGATGCTATATCTAATAAGATGCTATTAAAAAATTATATACTATGTAGATTATTTATTAGATTATTGTATTATTAGAAAGTATAAATAGCCGTTATAAAACACAGTCCAATAATAAATTAAAATTATTTTTATTGTACAGTACATTACAATATAATAATCCTTTTTAATTTTTATTAGCTGTGTTATATTTATTTAATATATAATAAATAATGACATTTTATGCACAGATAAGTATTACCTTAATAATCCCAATTATTAATTTATGAGTGTTTTATAAGCCGATATATTTTAGTATAAATTCAATGTAAAACTTGTTACAACATTATTAAAATATTTTGATTGAAACAATGAGCAACATTTTAATCAACAACACTCTGCTATGTCTAGTGTTGGCCATCTGTCCACTGGTATTGCACGCAAATATTTATAACTGCTTTTCAGGCAAAATACCCGGTTGCAATTGTACCACAAATTGGGTATGTAACCATAATGATACAGTATATTAGTTATTTAATCAAAACGTATTGGGAACAGAATAAGGTCGAATTTACGTACAAAGTTGTGCTGTCGTGTACGGGTGCTGTGGGCACAGCCACCGAGTTTGGTGACAATCTGCGCAAACTTACCAAAGGCTATCAATTTGATGATTTTATAATATCCGCTTATCCTAACACTCGCCTCCCGGACGCCCCCTTCGACGCCTCCACTTCTATCAAACGTATAATCATTAAAGACTCGCCCAAATTGGAGGGCTTCGGACCGAAGGGTAAGCCCGACACCGGACTCTTCAAGAATCTGGGCCCAGTCTGGAGACACTCGTGCTGTCCAACAACCCGGCCATCCGTATGGATGAGTGGGAGAATATTGCTAAACAGCTTAGTTCAGATAAGCAAGGTGATTTGGCCCTAAAAACCTTGGTAATTGAAAAGAGCCCTGAGCTTGACGACCTTGACGTAATAGAGAATTTGGCCCCAACCTTGCAGACCCTGGTACTCCGAGCCAACGGCTTCTCTAATTTTAATTATGATCTAGCTGCATACGCGGTTTTAAATGTGCTTGATCTATCAGAAAATCAGGCGCTTAAAAAGTTTTCAATTTGAACTAGATAACAAGCTACACTGCGATTGCTATAATCGTCCACCAAGTTTTAATAATGAGGACAACGAAAAAAGGTTTATGGGCTCGCGTTGCGCTACACCGGCTGCGGTCAATGGTGTTCCTTATACAGGCATGTGTTTGCCGCATAACTTTTGATTTGTAACAAAACAACCATTGACTATAGTGATGAATTTTAGTTATCCAGAGTATATAAAATATTTTAATTTATGCTAAATTATATTTATCACTCAAATTAAATGCTAAATACAGAATGTAAGTTTACAATTATATAAGATTTTATATAATTAACTTTATAAAGCATTATATTGTATTTATTTAGTTGAATAATACAGATAATAATATTATTAACTATATTATAACATTGATATCAAGTAGTTTTTCTTAATAAATTCTAAAAAGTATTAGTTTAAAAATTCAACAAAATTAAACTTAATCAAAATCCTATTTAATTATTGTTGAGTGAGTAGATTCGCGAGCGATCACCTGATATTGTAAACCACAGTAGTGGACAATAAACCAAACACTTCGTACAATTAACAAAACAATTACTTTATTATAAGAAATATAAATGAGAGAAATGCCTTCGAAGAGGACTTGTAAATGACTGCGAATAATACATGAAATGAGAGAGTCTTATATAGGGCTAATTGACATTAAGGTAATTAACAGGTAATGAGTATAATAGACTCATATCGTATGATTATGATGTGTTCGAAGGGTGCGCTGATTGGATAAGGAGCCCATCATATTCATGATGAGTATTCACTGGAAAAGTACCAGGAGTGACTGTTTCATATTCACGACAATTATCTATTTATTAAATATAAAAATAAAGCAGTTTTTTAATCAATTTCATGCTAATATAGATAACAATAAGTTTCAATAATAAAATAGGATTATGATATTAAATTATGATGAATACAAAATATATTATCATATTATTATTTAATACTGTAAAAACAAATCGACATTCAATATAAACACTTATACTCAGATAAGACAATTAATGTGAAGGTAAAAATATGCGTATTTTAATTGCAATAATTGAATAAATAACTAAAATTTTACTTATTTTTCATCATTAATAGAAGCATTGAAACACCGAACACAATGCACATCTTAAGTATTGTAATTGGCATTATAATAACCATCTGTCCCTTTGGGACAAACGGTGGTATTTACACATGTTATAGTGATGTTATACCAGGATGTACATGCACATCAGTTTGGGTATGCCAGCATGATACTATTTTTAAATTAAATTTTTTAGCATATTTGTCGCAAAACTTTTATTCTGTATAATTTAATAACTATATAATCGTTATTATTAAAATAATTATATAAAGCTACAATATTATATTATTAATATTATTTAATTAATCAAGGTGGTCGCTGACTACAGATACAAGACTACAATGACTTGTAGTAATGTCGGTACGGCAGCTAATTTCGCGAAAAATCTAAACAAAGCTCAGGGCTACGAATTTGACGATTTTATACTTAGCGGTTACCCTAATGTCCGGCTGCCTGACGCGCCTTTCAACAGCGATACAGTTATCAAACGTATTATAATAAAGGATTCGCCTAATTTGCAGGCTTTTGGGTCAGGCCTGCCGGTGGCCAATGGATTTTTTAAAAATTTGGGCAATCATTTAGAAACAATAGTATTTTCAAACAACCAGAATATAAGGTCTACAGAATGGGCAACAATTGCCACACAATTACCAGGCAGAGAGGTGGCATTGAAAAATATTGAAGTTATATCGTGTAAAGAGTTTAAATCACTTGAGGTTTTCAATGGTTTTAGAAATAATCTGGTCACATTGATACTGCGTGGGACTGGCTTGGTCAGTGTTGATGCTAATTTAAGCGAATTTATAAATCTAGAATTGTTAGACCTGTCCGAAACTCCTGGGCTTACAAAATTTGAACTTTCAGCTGATCTACCGAATAACTTAAAGAATATATTTATGAATGGCTGTTCATTGGATACATTTAGTATAAATACAATGAACAAATTAACCGCATCTACCACTAAATACGTGGGCTTAGCAAGTATGATCAAATTAAAATTTTACTACTTTATTATGATTATTTATAAATGTCAACAATATTTAATTTTTAAAAACCTATTTTTGTACAGGGGATCATTTGAACTGCGAGTGCGCTAATCTACCTCCACACTTTGTGAACGACGATAATATAAAGAGATTTCAAGGGGCAGTTTGCGAGACACCCGCTGCGGCCAGAGGCAAACCCTATGCCAGTACTTGTATTGATAGTTAATCGCAAAACCGTTCCTAAAAATGTTTAATATTTTTCCATTAAATCCTATCGTAATAATTATAATAAATTGTTTTATGTTCAAATATATTTTTGGATAATCTAAATATATTTATACATTTTACACTCCTAAGATATTATAAATTTTTAACATTAATAAAATTATATTTGAAGTGGCATAATAGTTTATTCATAGTGTAGATTAGGCGATATAATATATTGTGATACGTGAGCATAAATAAACTATAGAAAGGGAGAGGGAATGGGTAACACATTTTGTGGACTGGGCTGATTGTAAGTTCGATATTATGGCAGGTAAAGTATTTGTTTTTATGAGTAATGCACACAAATTAAAACAATCATAAGCAGGAACCGGCACAGTTTAAAAATAATTAGACGTGAATTTTGTTTGACTTTGTATGATTTCTCGTACATTACTCATGATAAATGTTACGCTTTTTTAATTAGTGACTGCCCTTTGTAAATTTTTATATTCATTAAGTTTATTGTTTATAAATATAGGAAACCCTCATTAATATTAGTAACATACTATATATGAATCACCATGTATGAAAGTATTTAGTAGCATAAATTATAATGCAATAAATGTTCCCAGGAACATTCAATGCCGGTTCATGATCATAAGTGTCAAGGAATTAAAATTTTATTTACTCGTTAGATTAATCTAATTATTAAATACCAAGATTAACCAATTTGTTAATCAATTTCATGCTTATTTAGATAAAAATAAAGTTTTATAATAAAATAGGATTATAATATTAAATTATAATTAATACAAAATATATTATCATATGAATATTTCTAAATAACGTAATCACGTTTAATATAACCACTTAACGGCCGATAAGACATTTAATGTGAAGGTAAAAATACGCGTATTTTAATTGTGATTCCTGAATAAAATATTAAGATTATAATTATTTTTCATCATTAATACACGTATTAAAACACTGAACACAATGCATACCATAAGTAATATAATTTTAATTGTAATAACAATTTGGCCGTTTGGGTCATACGGGGCTATATATGGCTGTTATAGCGGTGTCATTCCGGGCTGTACATGCACATCTACTTGGGTATGTTATCTAGGTGCAATATTATTTTAATTATGAAATTACTAATGAAAAAATATGTTATATTTATTTTATAATATTATACACTCTTAAATTAATAATAATAAAGCTGAAATAAATTATAATATATCAAATTAATATATTAAGTACTTATTTATTGACCAAGCTGGCGGCTGATTTTAGGTACAAGACATCAGTTATCTGCAGTAATGTCGGCACAGCAGCCGATTTCAAAGAAAACCTACACAAAGCTCAGGGCTTTGAATTCGATGATTTTCAAATCATTGGTTACCCTAATGTCCGGCTGCCTGATACACCTTTCACAGAGAAAACAATTATCAAACGCATTATAATTATGAATTCGCCTAATTTAAAGGGTTTCGGTTCAACTGAAGAAATAGGATTTTTCAATAATCTGGGCACATCTTTAGAAACCCTTGTATTTTCTAATTGCCAGGGTATAATGAGTAGCGAATGGGAACACATTGCCAAACAGTTAAATAAAAAAGTAACGAGTAAAAATTTAGCACCACCACCGGCATCAACTTTGGTGCTAAAAAATTTGGAAATTATATCGAGCGGAGAATTTGATGATCTGGCAACTATTGATGGTATGGCTGCAACTCTGGTCACACTTATACTGCGCGGCACTGGCATAACTAACTTTAATTTTGATTTAACCGCATACGCCAAGCTGGAATTGTTGGACCTTTCCGAAACCCCAGGACTTAGAAAGTTCGAGCCTTCAAACGCGCTACCTGCTACATTGATGAATATATTTATGAATGGTTGTTCATTGGATAAATTTAGTCCCAAGACAATGGGTTACTTAATTAAAGCTAGTTCAGTGGGCCTAGCAAGTAAGACTTTAAATAAAGTATTTATAATTTAATATAAATAAATTATACCAATTTAATTGACCAGGGGACCATTTGGATTGTTATTGTAATAATTTACCTGATGACTTTGTGAGCGACGCAAATATACAGAGATTTAGAGGAGCAGTTTGTCAGACACCCCCTGACACCAGAGGCAAACCCTATGGTAGTATCTGTACTCGAACTTAATTGGGAGTGCCGTTACCGTTATTATAACCCATAGTTGCTGTATAACACTATCTAAATATGATAATAAAATGGATTTTGATTCAATATATTTTTAATAAATAAAAAATATTTTTGCATTCACAATTTATAATTAATTGTTAAATATTAGCTTTTATAAACACAATAACATTTATGGTAAATTAAATTATAAATGTAGACAAATTTATTTGAGAATCCTAAACATTTTAAAAATATTTATATAACTGATTATGCTTGTTCTGTGATGATTTCATTTGAATTTTAAAGTATTCCTATTTCATCTCATGGAATTGTTTATATTTTCAAATGTTCAATCATTATAAAATAGTTATTGTTTATATTGTAATTTAATTATATTTTATAAACTTATAAAAGTGAGTTTTTATCTAATTATTAAACCGCCTTGATAATTATTTTAACGTTTAATATTAAATACACATTTATAAAGCTATAAAATAATTAACTAAATAAATAAAGAATAATAAAAATCACATAAAATATTGAGATGAAAATTCCAACACAAATATAATAAGTGTATCCGAAGTGACAGTAAATTTAAATTTAATTAAAATGAAAGCACTTTTCGTATATCTGCTAATAGCCATCTGTCCACTAGTCGCCCAATCGGCCAGATATGGGTGCTATTCCGGCACAATACCTGGATGTAAGTGTACATCAGGCCCGGTATGTAAAAATTATATTACTTAATAACAGCTTAATAATTGTCATTAACTTTACAACAAACTCAGAGCGCCGGCGACTATGTATACAAATCAACCCTTCAGTGCACCGATAGTGTGGGTCCGGCCGAGGACTTTGGCGTAAGCCTATGGAGAACTGGTGGCTATTATTTCGACAACTTTGTGGTGGAGGGCTATCCCAACGCCAGACTCCCTGACCGGCCGTTTGTCGCGCAGACTGTTATCAAACGCGTGATAATCCGGGACTCAAAACAGTTGGAGGCGTTTGGATCCGGAGCCGAGCCGGGGGTCAGTTTGTTCACTAATCTGACCCCTGGTTTGGCAACACTTATAATCGCTAACTGCCCGTCCATTCGGGAACAGGAATGGCCCAGTATTGCCAAACAACTGGCCGGTCAACGAGGGGTTAACTCTACCGACATGGATGTGATAGGTCTGCAGCACCTGGTGGTAGTGAACAGTAAACTCGATGATATAAGCCTGATCCAGGACCTGGCGCCCAATCTGGAGACACTGTCCCTAAGAAACACTGGCATAACTAGTGTTAAACATGACTTTAGACCGTACTCTAGGCTACGAGTACTGGACCTGTCGGACACACCGGGCCTTAAGAGGTTTGCTATCACTGGCCAGTTGTCGCCCACTTTGCATAATGTATTGCTAAACAACTGTGATTTGCGCACGTTTAATCTGGCCACTTTAGAACAATTGACCATGGTTGATTTTGTAGCCCTAGCAGGCAAGTGAATAAATTGCATTATAATAATAAACATTTTAAATATGATCATATTATTAATTACAATTTTAGATTTATTTAATTTAACATAGATTTTATTTATTTTAATAGGTAACAAGTTAAATTGCGAATGCTCATACCTTCCAGCTGATTTTGTAAATAACGCAAATGCAAAACGGTTTTTGGGTTCCCTGTGCGCCGCACCCGAACAGACCAGTGGTATGACATATGGCGGGGCGTGTATTATGTATCCAAATATGTCACCTGTCGGTCAATTATTGGTGTCCGGGTTAAGAAAAACTCGGGGTAATAATGGCGCGCTCGATGGACCACAAAATGAAATACATTTAAATGAGTTTTAACTTTTAATTAAACTTTTGAGAAAATCCAGATTATAATGTTTTTATTTATTTCGTTTGGTTTATAACACGAGAAAATGGTTATTAAATGAATTAAAATTTAGGCATGATTTTTAAGGTAAATGTAAACACTGAAATGTTTTGCACAAAAAAATTTAATTGATTAAAAATACAATTTCTATATTAATTGATTAAAAATACAATTTCTATATTAATTGATTAAAAATACAATTTCTATATTAATTGATTAATTTATAATTTTAACATTTATTTATAATAATTATTATTCATTCAAAATAAGATTTCCAAATGTTATTATAGTAGTGTCCGTACGGGTCGTGAAGTGGGGGTCGGTTTGGGTCGGGGTTTAAATCTTTCACTTTCGGTACATTCGGATCACTCAACAGTTGCGGCCATTTGTCGTCCAGTTTGCTATCAAATGAAAATTTAAAAAAAAATTTATTAAACTTTAATAAAACAGACAAACATTGAAATCTAATATAAAATAATGTAAAGAATTAAACAAAACATTTACCCGTATTTCGCAAAGTTAGTCCACATCCGCATCACATCACGACTGAACTGACAATCGGTTTCATTATAAGAGTCGACTGTCTGTTCCACAAATGGCTTTCCAAAAACAAACGGTATTTCCATCGCGTGTCCGACAGACGAGTCTTTGTCATCGCATCCAAACTGTTTGGCAAACAACTGGTTTTGATGCGTCAGTTCATAGAAGTATATGTTATGCCGATTGCCAACACTTGTGGCCATTTGTCGGGCGAAGAGATATGTCGGGTATTTAATCCATAAATCGCCAAAATATTGATAAAACGCTCGCTTCAGAGCCGGTGTACTACTCGTGTCCACACCTTTCAGGTAATTGTCGACCACATTCTGGACATCTATGCCGTGAAACATGGCGTCCGACGACTTAACCGCAGCCGTAAAGTCATCCAAAGTAAATACCTTTTTGTCGGGAGGTATGAACATTCTCGATAGGATTGAGCCCTCATTACTAGTGATTCCCGCTATTAGATCAATGTCTGATAGAGATTTATAAAATTATAATTTTATTAAATAATTTTTAACAAAAAATTTTATAAAATAAATTAATAATCAAATTATTGCAATACCAGAATAAAATTGGTTTTCTTTGAATGCTTTTTGAGCAGAAAGTGGCAAAAACTCAGTGCCCGACACCGGGAATGTCACTGATTTTGATTTGTTCACTAATTCCTTGGCCTCAACTGTCCTTAAATACTGAATCCAATCCATGTCTTCACTGCAACCCAACTCTTTGGCTAAACGTTTGACATCGGCTAAGGCTTCATCTTTACTGATCACATCCCTGTCCTTATAATTCATATGAGCGCCGCTTTGCATAATAGCCCTCTTAAACAACCCCTTAGACAATGGGGAGATAATATGTGCCGATACGGACCAACTGCCGGCACTGCCACCAAAAATGGTGATCTGATCCCTATCTCCGCCAAATAGATGAATGTTTTCTCTAACCTATTATTTTCAATATAAATATGTTTTCATTTTATTTACATTAAAACATTGCACTTATAATTACCCATTTGAGTGCCAACAGCTGGTCATAGAGGCCTAAATTTCCGGGCGCGTCCTCCCGATCCCCGTATAAGAAACCAAAGTAACCCAACCTATAGTTCGGGGCCACAAATACCACTCCATGTGTGGCCAGTGGTCCGCCATCGCAGTGGCCATTAATGGAGCCAACAGTGAACCCTCCGCCGTGTATAAAAAACATAACCGGTTTGAGTGATGTTTTATTTGCATTATCTGTGGGTAGAGTTGGTGTCCATATGTTTAGCACAAGACTGTCCTCACTCTGAGTGATGGCAGTGCCTGCAAATGGCATTTCCCTTTGCATACAACTGTTTCCCGGTTTTGTGGCGTCTATAATATCCTAAATATAATGTATAATACAGTTATTATTATTGTTATCTATTAAATAAAATGATATTTAATGACTTACATCCTGTGGTTCTAGAATGGGTTTGGGTTTAGCAAACCTGAGCGCACCGATGGGTGGCTCAGCGTATGGTATGCCTTGAAATTGGTATAGAGTTGTGTTGAGCGCCACAACCACNATGGTATGCCTTGAAATTGGTATAGAGTTGTGTTGAGCGCCACAACCACTCGACCCCTCACTCTTCCCGATGTGGTCTTCACGTCAACACTTGTTGTCATTTTGTAAAAAGTGGTTGCAGTAAAATAAAAATTAATATTACTGTTTGTAATATGATTTTTTAAAAATTATTTCTACAAACGCAACTTAATATGAAATGTTCAGTTTTATGTTCATTTTTATTTTATATAATGAGCGAGTATTTGTTATTAAAAGTAGTAGTGAGTACTTTTTATTATTTAACCATATCATAAATGTACCCAATCTAATATGAATGGGTGTTTCAAAAGTAACCTTTATCAGAATTATATACACATTACATATTACATAGTTGACTTTTTGATAAAATTAATAAATAATGATAACATAAATGTCAATATAAATATTTTTTAAAATTAAAATTAACCTTAATTAGTGGTTATATTTGTATTAACTGGATTATTTATTATAAACATATTTAAACTAAATAACTCAAACACATAACACAAATGTTTGAAGCAAGTAAATCATTATTTTATTGTAATAAATTAAACTGACTTAACAAGTTAATTTTTCATAATCATTTTTAAATTATAGGTCACTAATAATAATTGCTTACTTTGCAATAATGGTTCAGTGATAATTAATCAATAAATCAATTTATTTCAACATTTTAACAAAATTAACAAAATAATTAAAAATCAAAAGTTAACAGCAAACACAAATTATTGCTACATTAATCAACAAATGTAAAAAAAAATCTAGCTACGTTAAAAGTCGAATTAAACAAAGCCGTATCTACCTCCGAGGGCGGCCTGTTGTTGTTGTTGCTGCTGTTGAGCTGCCCCACCAAAACCACCAAGACCACCTAGGCCACCAAATCCACCTAGGCCAGCTTGTTGTTGTTGCTGCTGTTGTTGTTGGGCTGCCCCACCAAAACCACTAAAACCACCCAGGCCAGCTTGTTGTTGTTGCTGCTGTTGTTGTTGGGCAGCTCCTAAGCCATAACCTCCATAACCACCCAACGGGCCAACCAGACCACCGACAGCCGCCTGCTGTTGTTGTTGTTGCTGCTGCTGTTGGGCCGCACCACCAAATCCTCCCAGGCCACCAATACCACCTAGGGCAGCTTGTTGCTGTTGTTGCTGCTGCTGCTGCTGCAGAGCTGCACCACCAAAACCACCTAGGCCACCATAACCGCCTCCGATAGCGGCCTGTTGTTGCTGCTGCTGTTGTTGGGCGGCTAAACCATAACCTCCAATACCACCAAAACCACCTAGGGCAGCTTGTTGCTGTTGCTGTTGTTGCTGCTGGGCTGCGCCACCCAAGCCTCCAATGCCACCTAGGCCACCATAACCACCTCCGATGCCGGCCTGTTGTTGTTGCTGCTGTTGTTGTGCCCATCCGTGGCCGCCATATTTACCTCCGTGGCCGCCCCACAGACCTCCGTGTTTGCCGCCCCACAGACCACCGCCGGCCATTTGCTGTTGTTGTTGCTGCTGTTGTTGGGCTCCCCCACCAAAGCCACCAATGCCTCCAAAACCACCCAGGGCAGCCTGCTGCTGTTGTTGTTGTTGCTGTTGTTGTTGTTGCTGTTGGGCCCCTCCGTGTCCTCCATATTTGCCATCATACAGGCCCCCGAGTGGACCACAATTTGCCAGATACTTACCATACGTCCCGACGGCATTGCGGACCAATACGTTCAAAACCAATACAATTAAACACGTCTTGGAAATCATTTTTTGTGATTTTATTAAATGTAATTAAAATGACTGCGAATTGAAGAGACTGTTATACAAAGTGAACAAAAGTGGTCTGAAGTGACGATCAGTGTATGTCTTATAGAGTACCAGAAGGTTTGCTCAAACATAAGGTGATTCTTATATCAGTTCCAGAAGGTATTTTATTTTGCAAAGTATTGCATTTCCAATTATTACTATTATTTGGCAAAGTTAATCCACATCCGCATCACATCACGACTGAACTGACGATCGGTTCCATTAAAAAAGTCGACTGTCTGTCCCACAAATGGTTATCCAAAAACAAACGGTATTTCCATCGCGTGTCCGACAGCCGAGTCCTCGTCATCGCATTGGAACTGTTTGGCAAAGAACTGGTTTTGATTGCATTATCTGTGGGTAGGGTTGCCAACTGGTCAAGGTTTGCCTTGATTTGCAAGGTGAGAGGGTTCTGGTCAAGGTGAAAGCCGAGGGTCTTACCTTGATATAGACAGGTCAAGGTGCGAGTAAATGTAATTACTGTATGTCTATTATAGGTATTTTTTGTAATGAACACACTATTTAAAACACAGAACTAGATTAAATTAAAATCTAAATTAACATTTTGCTCATATTTGAAAAATATTTATAATCAAATATGAAATAATAATGGTGGTCAAGGTTTGGTCAAGGCGAATTTAGAAAATTTTCAAGGCGGTAGTTGACTAGAGTTGGCAACCCTATCTGTGGGTAAAATTGATGTCCATATGTTTAGCACAAGACTGTCTTCACTCTGAGTGATGGGAGAACTTGCAAATCCCATTTCCCTTTGCATACAAGTGTTTCCCGGTTTTGTGGCGTCTATTATATCCTAAATATAATGCATAATACAGTTGTTATTATTGTTATCTATTAACTATTAAATAGAATGATATTTAATGGCTTACATTTCGTGGCTTATGAATGGGTTTGGGTTTAGCAAACCTGAGCGCACCGATGGGTGGCTCAGCGTATGGTATGCCTTGAAATTGGTATAGAGTTGTGTTGAGCGCCACAACCACTCGACCCCTCACTCTTCCCGATGTGGTCTTCACGTCAATTGTTTCAGCAGTTGNTCAGCGTATGGTATGCCTTGAAATTGGTATAGAGTTGTGTTGAGCGCCACAACCACTCGACCCCTCACTCTTCCCGATGTGGTCTTCACGTCAATTGTTTCAGCAGTTGTTGTCATTTTGTAAAAAAGTCGTTATATTAAAAATTAAAATGTTTAAAATTTAACTGTAAATTGCATATTACAACTTCATATGAAGTGTTCTGTTTTATGTACATTTTTATTTTATATAAGGAGCCCGTATTTGGTTTACTTTTTATTACTTACCCATATCATAAAATGTACTCAATCTAATTTTAAACTTTAAAATTTAAAGGGTGTTTGAAAAGCAACCATTAACAGAATTATATACACATTTCATATTACATAGTTGACTTTTTGGTAAAATTAATAAATAATGATAACATAAATGTCAATATAAATATTTCTTGACTGGATTATTAATTATAAAAATAACTTATGTTTACAAGAAATAACTCAAATATAACACAAATGTATAAAGCAAGTAAATCATTATTTTATTGTATTAAATTAAACTGGCTTAACAGATTAATTTTTTATAATCATTCTCAAATTATAAGTTACTAATAATTGCTTACTTTGTACTAAACATTCAGTGATAATTAATCAATAAAGCAATAAACATTTAATTAAGAAATTAACAAAATAATTAAAAATAAAAAGCTAAAAGCAAACAAAAATTATTGCTACATTAATCAACAAATGTTAAAATAATCTAGCTACGTTAAAAGTCGAATTAAACAAAGCCGTATCCGCCACCGATGCCGGCCTGTTGTTGCTGCTGCTGCTGTTGTTGGGCGGCTCCACCAAAACCACCTAGGCCACCAAATCCACCAAGACCACCTAGGCCAGCTTGTTGTCCTTGTTGTTGTAGTTGACCACCAAAGCCACCAAAACCACCAAGGGCAGCTTGTTGCTGTTGCTGCTGTTGTTGTTGAAGTTGGCCGACATCGCCAAAACCACCAAGACCACCTAGACCAGCTTGTTGTTGCTGCTGCTGCTGTTGGGCTGCACCACCAAATCCTCCCAGGCCACCAATACCACCTAGGGCAGCTTGTTGCTGTTGTTGTTGTTGCTGTTGGGCAGCTCCTAAGCCATAACCACCCAAGCCCCCAATACCACCTAGGGCAGCTTGTTGCTGCTGCTGAGCTGCACCACCAAAACCACCTAGGCCACCATAACCGCCTCCGATAGCGGCCTGTTGTTGTTGTTGCTGTTGTTGGGCGGCTCCACCATAACCACCAATGCCTCCAATACCCCCAAGACCAGCTAGGGCAGCTTGTTGCTGTTGTTGTTGTTGCTGGGCTACACCACCAATGCCCCCAAGACCAGCTAGAGCAGCTTGTTGCTGCTGCTGCTGTTGTTGCTGTTGTGCAGCGCCACCCCAGCTTCCAATGCCACCATAACCACCGCCGATAGCGGCCTGTTGTTGTTGTTGTTGTTGCTGTTGTTGGGCGACTGCACCTAAACCTCCAATACCACCAATACCAGCTAGGGCAGCTTGTTGCTGTTGCTGTTGTTGTTGTTGAGCAGCTCCACCAAAACCGCCAATTCCACCTAGGGCAGCTTGTTGCTGTTGTTGCTGTTGGGCAGCTCCACCAAAACCACCTAGGCCACTATAACCTCCTCCGATAGCGGCCTGTTGTTGCTGTTGCTGTTGCTGTTGAGCGCCTCCACCAATACCAACAATACCACCGATACCACGGATACCACCATGGCCACCCTGCTGCTGTTGTTGTTGCTGCTGCTGTTGCTGGGCACCTCCCCAGCCGCCTCCGAGACCGCCTAAAAATCCTCCGCCACGACCGGCCTGTTGTTGCTGCTGTTGCTGTTGTTGGGCGCCCCCACCAAAACCACCACGGCCAGCTTGTTGTTGTTGTTGTTGCTGCTGTTGTTGTTGGGCGGCCCCACCAAAACCACCAATACCACCAAAACCACCATGGCCAGCTTGTTGTTGTTGCTGCTGCTGTTGTTGTTGGCCACCTCTGCTTCCACCCCACCCACCGATGTTACCGCCAATCAGGCCTCCGGGACCACAACCGGGTAGTAGAGAACCATAAGTGGCGACAGCATTGCGGACCAATACGTTCAGAACCAATACAATTAAACAGGTTTTGGAAATCATTTTTTTGTGATTTTTTAAATGTAGTTAAAATGACTGCGAATTGAAGAGACTGTTATACAGAGTGAACAAAAGTTGTTTGAAATGACTATAAATGTGTGTCTTATTGAGTACCAGAAGGTTTGCTCAAACATAAGGTGATCCTTATAGCAGTTCCAGAAGGTATTTTTAAAGTATTGGATTTCCATTTATTACTAGTATTTGGTAATTTTTAGTTAATTTTAATTTTTTAATAATTTAATATTATGTAATTAGATATATAGTTGACTCTATAGACCAGATTAATTAATTTAGGTGTTGTTAGTTTACTGTCCAAACCAATATGGGTTTAATATTTGATTAACAATTTTATTTAGTTTATAATATATGACCATTTTTATTCATATATAAATATAATGTTTTTTATTGATCATTTATCTTTTGGTTAATAGTAAATAAAATGTTAGTGATTAATAGATTTAGTTTATTTTTAACTTATTTATTGTAATTTCAATATTTAACAAATTAAACTGTAATATAAATTGAATATTATATAAAATATGATTCCCAAAAGTTTTTATATTGAGTGGCGTACGGGTCAGTCAATAGGGGTCGGTTTGGGTCGGGGTTTAAATCCTTCACTTTCGGTACATTCGGATCACTCAACAGTTGCGGCCATTTGTCGTCCGGTTTGCTGTGAAATGAAAAATACAATTTAAAAAATCAATAAAAATTTTAATAAAGCGAAACAATTGGCATTAATTTTAAATTCAAACAAAACTATTTACCCGTATTTCGCAAAGTTAGTCCACATCCGTATTACATCACGACTGAACTGGCGATCAGTTTCATCATAACTCTTGACATTAGGTCCGACAATAGACTTACCAAAGACAAAGGGAATGTCCATACAGTGACCGATACCCGACTCGGGTTCAGAGCACAACAGGTTTATGGCAAACAACTGGTTTTGATGCGTCAGTTCATAGAAGTATATGTTATGCCGATTGCGGACACGACTGGCCAACAGTTTGGCGAACAGATATGTCGGATATTTCATAAATAAATCGCCAAAATATTCATAAAACGCTCGCTTCAGAGCCGGTGTACTACTCGTGTCCACACCTTTCAGGTAATAGTCCATCACTTTTTGAACATCTATGCCATGGAAGAGGGCATCAGAAGCCTTAACATACTTCACAAAGTCATCGAGAGTCCAAACTGGTTTGTCGGGTGCGAGAAACCACCTGGTCAAATTTGAGCCCTCAGTGCTTGAGATGCCCGTCAATAAATCAATACCTGATATAAAATAAATTATTAAATTATTTTTTTTTGATTAATAATCAATATTCATATGTAATTCAAACCGGAATTAAATTTATAATCACGAATCGCCGTTTGGGCCGGAAGTGGCAAAAACTCTGTGCCAAACACGGGAAACATCAAGTGTCGGGAACTCGTCACCAGCTGTTTGGCGTCAACTGTCCGTAAATACTGTATCCAATCCACGCGTTCACTACAACCCAGTTGTTTGGCTATACTTTTGCTTTCAGCCAAAGCGCTGTCTTTGCTGTTCAGATCCCTATCCCTGTGATAAACAACGGCTCCGCTCTGCATAATAGCTCTCTTAAACAGGCCTTTGGATAGCGGGGAGAGTATGTGCGCCGATACGGACCAACTGCCAGAACTCTGTCCAAAAATGGTGATCTGATCCCTATCTCCGCCAAATAAATGAATGTTTTCTCTAACCTATTGTTATATCATTAATACTGATTCAGTATTTATTATTCAATTAATAAATAATGATTAAAGTGAATGTAATACCCATTTGAGAGCCAAAAGCTGATCCCAAAGGCCCACATTTCCGGGCGCGTCCTCCCGATCCCCGTATAGGAACCCAAATTGTCCGACTCTATAGTTCGGGGCCACAAACACCATGTCGTGTGCGGCCAGCGCTGAGCCGTTGAATTGATCAATATTACCAAAGCTATTGCCGCCGCCGTATATCCAAAACATAACCGGTTTGAGTGACTGATTGGTTGTATTATCTGTGGTGTCTATTATAGTTGGTGTCCATATGTTTAGCACAAGACTGTCTTCACTCTGTCGGACAGGAGAGGGATAAAACGGTACTTCCATTTGCATACAACTGTTCCCATTTTTTGTGGCGTCTATTATATCCTAAAATATTAATTTATTTATTATTTATTTGTGTTTTAATAGTAATTATAACTAACATTTTGTGGCTTTTTAATGGGCTCGGGTTTAGCAAACCTGAGCGCACCGATGGGTGGCTCAGCGTATGGTATGCCTTGAAATTGATATAGAGTTGTGTTGAGCGCTGACACCACCCGACCCCTCACTGTTCCCGATGTGGTCTTAATTATAGTATTTGCTATCATTTTGTGTTTTAAATAAACGAGATATTTTACAATATAATTAATTAGTGATGATTTTAATTGTAAATTTAAAACATAATGCAATCGCGTGACTATATTGTTATCTATTTTAATTTTGATCTACAACGCGCACAGCTTTTGATTATTATTTCAATAATTACCATTTAACAAGTACTAGTTAACAACAACCAATTAAACTATTTGTATATTTATTGTATTTTGTCTAGCATTATAAATAAAATCTTTAAAAATTTTAATTAATGTTTTATTATATCAAACATTTAACAAATAGTTTTTTAAATAATGTATTACATTCTGCCATTGATATAACTTATATCATATAAGAAACTCGTTTACATTGATATACAACTGAAATTGTGTTCCTTATATCGAATTCCCCTTCTATTAAGTTTGGATTAAACCTAACAAAAATTATTGAAACAATCAAAATAAAGGATTATAAGTTATAACCATTAACAGCCAAAAGTAGGCTTTGCCTATATACACCCATAGACTTTACATTACACACTTTACAGTAGTTTTAATGCATTAGTGCTATCTGAATGCTATCTGTGGTTCCTAATGGTTATAACATTTAATTATTACACTTTTGTCAACTATTATAATTTTATTTTCTAATTTATTTATTAAATTTGTTGATTCTGTACTTCGTTTCGTAAAACTTGAATAAAATATCTCATATTTTACAAGTTATTAATTTTTAAAAACTAAAAATCCTTAGACATACTTAAAAGCAACCATGTATCAGTTATATTAATATTAAAAATATGATTCCCATAGATCTGTATAGCGTTGACCGTACGGGTCGTGAAGTGGGGGTCGGTTTGGGTCGGGGTTTAAATCATTCACTTTTGGTACATTCGGATCACTCAACAGTTGCGGCCATTTGTCGTCCGGTTTGCTATAAAGTAAAATTATTTGTAGAACAAAAAATTTTGCAAATTAAGCATTAATTTTGAATTTAAATATATACCCGTATTTCGCAAAGTTAGTCCACATCCGCATCACATCTCGACTGAACTGACAATCGGTTTCATCAAAAAAGTCAACCATTTCTGGCAATAAAGGCATACCAAAGACAAACGGTATGTCCATTCCGTGTTCGACACCCGACTCCTCGTCATCGCATTGAAACTGTTTGGCGTAGAACTGACTTTGATATGAGAGTTCATAGAAGTATATGTTATGCCGATTGCCAACAGTTGTGGCCATTTGTCGGGCGAATAGATATGTCGGGTATTTTATCCATAAATCGCCGACAAATTCATAAAACGCTTGCTTCAGAGCAGGTGTACTACTCGTGTCCACACCTTTCAGATAATAGTGTATCACTTTTTGAACATCAATGTTATGATAGATATCGTCCGATGCCTTAACTCCAAACATGAAATCATTTAAAGTCCAAACTTCTTTGTCGGGGGCTATAAATAGTTTTGTTAGAGTTGAGCCCTCAGTGCTATTGATGCCCGCCATTAGATCGATGTCTAAATAAAATATAATTAATTAATACAATATTTACAGTACTTTTAAATGTAAAATTAGTTTTTGTATAAAAATTTTAACTGGAATTTAAATTATTAGTTGCATATGCCGTTTGAAAAGAAAGTGGTAAAAACTCTGTTCCCAACACCGGATATGTAATTAAGTTTGTTTTTTCCACCAGATCTTTGGTCCCAATAGTCCGTAAATACTGAATCCAATCCATGTCTTCACTGCAACCCAACTCTTTGGCTATACGTTTGCCATCGGCTAAGGCTTCAGCTTTAGTGATCACATCCCTGTCCGTATTACACATATGAGCGCCGCTTTGCATAATAGCCCTCTTGAATAAGCCTTTGGATAGCGGGGAGAGTATGTGCGCCGATACGGACCAACTGCCGGCACTCACACCAAAAATAGTGATTTGATTCTTATCTCCGCCAAATACATGGATGTTTTCTCTAACCTATTATTAAATTAATAATTTACATAAATACAAGTTAAAACAATTGCCCTAGAAAAATAATAATGCGCTTAATATTTACCCATTTGAGAGCCAATAACTGGTCATAAAAGCCTACATTTCCGGGCGCGTCCTCCCGATCCCCGTATAGGAAACCAAACAATCCTAACCTATAGTTCGGGGCCACAAATACCACGTCGTGTGCGGCCAGTGGTCCGCCGTTGTACATGTCAATTGTCCCAAAGCTAAGCGCTCCGCCGTATATCCAAAACATAACCGGTTTGAGTGACTGATTGGTTGTGTTATCTGTGGGTAGAGTTGGTGTCCATATGTTTAGCACAAGGCTGTCCTCGCTTTGGTTCTCTACTTCTGGAAAATTCTGAAATTTCTTTTGAAAACAAGAGTTTCCCGGTTTTGTGACATCGATTATATCCTAATTATTAAATATAATAAAATATTTGTATTATTTTTATATAAATTTTATAATAACTTACATCTCTAGGTCGTTGAATGGGTTTGGGTTTAGCAAACCTGAGCGCACCGATAGGTGGCTCAGCGTATGGTATGCCTTGAAATTGGTATAGAGTTGTGTTGAGCGCCACAACCACTCGACCCCTCACTCTTCCCGATGTGGTCTTCACGTCAACACTGGTTGTCATTTTGTAGATAATGTTAACACAATATTTAGTATATTAATTAAAACAGTATAAATGGTTTTGTGTTACACTTGAAATAAATTTTTTAATAAAGCACGTCAGACCCGAGTGATGATTACTAATTATTTAAAACTATTTATACAGTGCAACTTCTCTATAAGAAACGGTCAGTTTATGACAAAATTGTTTCTTATATTTACCAAGGGGAGTTAGTATATAAACACTATAAACATCATATTTGTATTTTAAAGTAAGTTAAATTAATATAAGTCATAAGTTTTTAATTTATTATCTGATAAATGATACATTAGTATTGTTTAGCTGACTTAAACTGATTTAATTTCAAAACACACATACTATATTTGTTACGGTAATACAAAATAAAATGTACAATAAAATCAGTACTTGTGTAGTAAATGATTGCTGTGTGAATCGATTGTCACCGATTGTCCGGTGCTTTCTGTTATACAATTTTTATGTATCGGATATTACTTTGCTCTACACTCAGGCCATAAGCCAACTATAACTGGCAATTGAGTTAAATGATACATATATTATAATTAAAGTAATATGAAATTTATTTTTAATTTCAAAGATAAAACTTTAATCAAAATTAATTATTAAATTTTATAATCATAATGCAGGTAGATATAAAACTATTCATAACACAAATGAAAATATTGTTTTATAAATTTTAAATAATTATAATAATAAAATAACACATTTATATTTAATTATTTTTAAAAATATAATTCCCAAAAGTTTTTATAGTGAGTGGCGTAGGGGTCAGTCAGTAGGGGTCGGTTTGGGTCGGGGTTTAAATCCTTCACTTTCGGTACATTCGGATCACTCAACAGTTGCGGCCATTTGTCGTCCGGTTTGCTATCAAATGAATAAATTATATAAATATAATATTAGTTTAATAAATATAACTCGAATTAAAGCGATACTTTAAAAAATACTATAATAATTTGAAATATACCCATATTTTGCAAAGTTAGTCCACATCCGCATCACATCACGACTAAACTGACGATCAGTTTCATCCGATCCGTCGACCATTTCGTCCATAAATGGCATCCCAAACACAAACGGGACGTCCATTCCGTGGCCGACAATCGAGTCCTCGTCGTCGCCACCAAATACTTTGAAGAAGAATGGGCTCTGATATGAGAATTCATAGAAGTATATGTTATGCCGATTGCCAACAGTTGTGGCCATTTGTCGGGCGAATAAATATGTCGGGTATTTCATGAATAAATCGCCTAAATATTCATAAAACGCTCGCTTCAGAGCAGGTGTACTACTCGTGTTCACATGTTTCAGATAATAGTCCATCACTTTTTGAACATTAATATTGTGAAGCATGTCATCTGTGGTCTTTACCCCAGCAATAAAGTCACTCAAAGTAAACACTTCTTTGTCGGTGTCTATGATTACTTTGGATAAGAGTGAGCCCTCAGTGCTGGTGATGCCCAGCATTAGATCGATGTCTAAATTAATAATTATAATAACAAGTATACAGTCATGACATTTTTGATAATTTTGGTAAGTATTAATCAACAAAACATAATTTAATATTATAAACATTTAAAAACCTAAATTGAATTCATTTTTCTCGAGAGTCGTTTGAGCTGAAAGTGGTAAAAACTCAGTGCCAAATACCGGGAATGTCACTAATTTTGATTTTTCAACAAGTTCATTGGCGTCAACTGTACGTAAAAATTGAATCCAATCCATGTCTTCACTCCAACCCAACTCTTTAGCTATACGTTTGCCATCGGCTATGGCTTCAGCTCTACTGATCACATCCCTGTCCTTATTATACAAAAGAGCGCCGCTTTGCATAATAGCCCTCTTGAATAAGCCTTTGGATAGCGGGGAGAGTATGTGCGCCGACACCGACCAACTGCCAGCGCTCTGACCAAAAATAGTGATTTGATTCTTATCCCCGCCAAACGAATGGATGTTTTCTCTAACCTATTGTTAAATTAATAATTTACATAAATACAAGTTAAAACAATTGCTATAGAAATATAATAATGCAATTAATATATACCCATTTGAGAGCTAATAACTGGTCATAAAAGCCCACATTTCCGGGCGCGTCCTCCCGATCCCCGTATAGGAAACCAAACGGTCCTAACCTATAGTTTGGGGCCACAAATACCACGTCGTGTGCGGCCAGTGGTCCGCCGTTGTACATGTCTATAGTCCCAAAGCTAAGCGCTCCGCCGTATATCCAAAACATAACCGGTTTGAGTGACTGATTAGTCGTGTTATCTGTGGGTAGAGTTGGTGTCCATATGTTTAGCACTAGACTGTCCTCACTTTGATTGAGTGGTTTTGGGCAAAACGGACATTGATTTTGAAAACAAGAGTTTCCCGGGTTTGTAGCGTCTAGTATACCCTAATTGTTATTTAAAATAAATTATTATTAATAATAATTATTTATTCTATAATGTTTTTAAAACTTACATCCCGTGGCTGTTGAAGGGGTTTGGGTTTAGCAAACCTGAGCGCACCGATGGGTGGCTCAGCGTATGGTATGCCTTGAAATTGGTATAGAGTTGTGTTGAGCGCCACAACCACTCGACCCCTCACTCTTCCCGATGTGGTCTTCACGTCAGCAGTTGTTGTCATTATTAAATTTATTATTATAATTATTATATAAACCAAATTATATGAAAGTTTACAAGTATTAAGGTTACTAAAATATGAAATGTGCATTTATATCTACTATAAATTATTAATAATATTTTTAGTATTTTATAGAATAATTTAAATATCTTTCAACAGAACTTCCATAAATACATGTTAATTAATCTATTATACAATAAACATGTTTTCTATTAAAAGCAATTAACTATAATATCAAAGCTGACATAAATGTGTTATTCATTGTAATTATTATTAAGAGCACAGAATATACTTACGAGTTAATATAGTTTGTAATAAACTTTGTTTTAGTTATTTAAATAAACTTTCAATTTTATTATCTTTGTAACAATATGGTCTAAAATGTAAATTTTAAATCTGTTATTATGTAATTACAATATCTATATATAAATAATTCAATAAAGTACCATTATTAAATAATAATTATTAAATTATGAATATTTTACTTAATATAAAACTACATTATTGAGTTGTAGTAAACAGTTAAATGATATATAAATTATCCCCACCATCAATGGGCTGTAACTTGTAAATTATAAAATAACCCAGAATATTGTAACAATTAGGTGTAATTTAGTAATAAGTTATTACTAATAAAAATAAAATGTTAGCAATCTAGTAAAAATTATATTAAGTTTATAACCCACAACATAAGTGATTTAATAAATTGTTACGTGGTAAGCAAACATGATTGGTTAAATTAGAGTTTGATTTTAATCTTTTGTGACAATATTTACATTTAAATACTTTTTTATACAAATGATAACTTTTGTGACGAAACAATTCATTAATATTTTTAAAACTTTTACGGCATTCATTAAAATCACAAACAAATATCACTTGTGAATGAACCATGTTTTTATGGAGAGTTAACTTTTGTTGAGTTGTATAAATTTTATTACAATTATTAAAATCACATTTTAATTGTTTCATTTCTGCGTGAATTAATTGATGTGCGTTTAAACGGTGTTTAGTTATTGTCTTGAATTGACATTTAGGCCAAAAACAGCGAAAGTATTTGCTTTTGTTATTAATTAAAAGCATTTTATCACTAATTTTACATGAATTGCAATCAATTGTTTGATTGATTGAAAAATAATCATTATTTTCGCATTCAATCGCTTCACACAAAACACTATTATTTGTATTCAAAATACACTGAATTTTGTCTATTATTTCACACAAACTCTTCATTGCATTTAATTTACACTTCATTGCAATCAAAGAAACGCTCATTAAATTTGAACACATTTTATAAAATTACATGAAAATTAAAATTTTTAATTAAATCTTATAGTCTAATATTTAACTTGATGAAGTTTTAAATACTTTAGTGTCAGTTATTATTATTGTTTTCGTTGTATTGTTTTACAAGAAAATCAGTGGTTTTGGTGAACACCTGAGGCCTGACTTAACCTTCAGTTCAAACAAACCAATAATAAATACAAACAATGGGTTCAGAGGTAGAGGAGAGAGAGAGAGAGAGAGACTAAAATTGTAAAACAAAAATACCTGTTAAACAGATGAATGCAAATACACTGCCGGTTAAATAATATTCATTGAAAACACGTGTTAATTATATCAATTGATATCTGCCTTAATATTTCATTAATATTAGTGATTTGTTTTGTAGTGATATATAATTTTAATTTAAAATGTGTTCAAAATTAATGAGTGTTTCGTTAATTGAAATGAAGTTGAAATTGAATGCAATGAAGAGTTTGTGTGAAATAATAGACAAAATTCAGTGTATTTTGAATACAAATAATAGTGTTTTGTGTGAAGCGATTGAATGCGAAAATAATGATTATTTTTCAATCAATCAAACAATTGATTGCAATTCATGTAAAATCAGTGATAAAATGCTAAACAATTGTCATATCATTACTAAATCTGATGATTATTATCACTGTTTTTGGCCTAAATGTCAATTCAAAACTACATCTAAGATTGAATTAACTCGACATCAATTAATTCATTTACAAATAAGACAATTTAAATGTGATATTAATAATTGTAATAAAATCTTTGTAAACATTTCAAGTTTATATTATCACAAAACTAGTTATCATTTAAATGTGAGATTTATTTGTGATTTCAATGAATTCAACAAAAGCTTTGCATCAAAACAATATTTAGTTAATCACAAAAATTGTGTTCATTTTATTGATGACAAAAATAGTGCAAATTATTACAACTGTTTTTGGCCTAATTGTCAATTTAAAACTCAATTAAAGAGCGCTTTAAAAGGACATCAATTGATTCATTCAAATCTCAAACAATTTAAATGTGATTTTAATAATTGTAATAAAAGTTATAAAAATAGATCTGAATTAAATCAACACAAAAAAGCTGTTCATTTAAATGTGAGATTTGTTTGTGATTTCAATGAATGCAACAAAAGTTTTAGAAGAAAAGGAGATTTATTTCGACACAAAAGTTGTGTTCATTTGAATGAAAGGAAATTCAAATGTAATGAAAAAAATTGTGGCAAAAAATTCACTTTAAAACGACATCTCATTCGACACAAACGCATACATTCGGGAGAAAAACCCTCTGTTTATAATGATAACGATTAAAACTTAAGTTTTAATTGCACAGCTAACTTTAATCTACACCAATACTTTCATAAAGATTAATACAATATAAATATAATTTTTAATAATTGTAATTTTAAAATAAATATTTCATTACTTAACTTGTATTAGTTTACTTTAAAATAACCTGATGTAATTAAATTAAAATTATTGATTATATTGTTAATTTATCATTTCATATATTTTATGCGTAATTTTATCATTTTTAAACACAATAAACAAAACTTTATGACATTATTTTTATACAGTATAGTGGCTAAAATTTCAATATTAACAAGCATTAGTTCCATTGATTTAACAGTACTTTATTAGTGATTTACAAATAGAGAATTTAATAAGAAAATTGTGGTTAAAAATATGATTTCCAAACTTTGTTATATAAATAAATGTACGGGTCGTGAAGTGGGGGTCGGTTTGGGTCGGGGTTTAAATCCTTCACTTTCGGTACATTCGGATCACTCAACAGTTGCGGCCATTTGTCGTCCGGTTTGCTATCAAATCAAAAAAATTTCAAATAATAATAAATTAACATTAATAATACAGACAATGTAACAAACTATGAATGTTATTAATTTGTGTTAGTGTTAGTATAAAATTGCAAAAACAAACAGAATATTTACCCGTATTTCGCAAAGTTAGTCCACATCCGCATCACATCACGACTAAACTGGCGATCGGTTTCATCAAAGGCGTGGGCCCAGTGGTCAACGAAAGGCATGCCGAACACGAAAGGTATGTCCATTATGTGTCCGGCAGTCGACCCCTCGATATCGCACTTAAAAACTTTGGCAAAGAACTGGTTTTGATGAGTCAGTTCATAGAAGTATATGTTATGCCGATTGCCAACAATTGTGGCCATTTGTCGGGCGAATAAATATGTCGGGTATTTTACCCATAAATCGCCGACAAATTCATAAAACGCTCGCTTCAGAGCCGGTGTACTACTCGTGTCCACACCTTTCAGGTAATAGTCCATCACTTTCTGAACATCTATGTTGTGAAACATGTCGTCCGTTGACTTAACCGCCACAACGAAGTCATCCAAAGTAAATACCTCTTTGTCTGGCGGTAAGAATGGTTTAGATAGTGAAGAGCCTTCAGTGCTGGTGATGCCCGCCATTAGATCGATGTCTAATGTGATAAATAATAGTTTAGTAAATATAATGTAAAATTATACTTGTTGATTTAATGAACAATTCAAACCGTTAAAAATTTTATTCTCATTAAACGCATTTTGAGCAGAAAGTGGTAGGAATTCTGTGCCCAAAACCGGATATGTGTTATAGTTCACCATTTTTACCAAATCTTTGGCCTCAACTGTCCTTAAAAACTGAATCCAATCCATGTCTTCACTCCAACCCAACTCTTTGGCGATACGTTTTCCATCGGCTAAGGCTTCAGCTTTACTGATCACATCCCTGTCCTTATTATACATATGAGCGCCGCTTTGCATAATAGCCCTCTTGAATAGGCCTTTACTTAACTGTGACAACAAGTGTGCGGACACAGACCACGCGCCGGCACTCTCACCAAAAATGGTGATCTGATCTCTATCTCCGCCAAACAAATGTATGTTTTCTCTAACCTATTATCGTATTATTATTAATAATTTATTAATTCAAATATTATTTCTTTAACTTTAAATATCAATTATAATTTACATCAATTGAATTAAAAATAAATGTTCTACCCATTTTAATGCCAATAACTGGTCATAAAGTCCCACATTTCCGGGCGCGTCCTCCCGATCCCCGTATAGAAATCCAAACTGTCCTAACCTGTAGTTCGGGGCCACAAACACCACATCGTGTGCGGCCAGTGGTCCGCCGTTGTACATGTCAATTGTCCCTATTGTAAGTCCGCCGCCGTATATCCAAAACATAACTGGTTTGAGTGCCTGATTCGTTGTGTTATCTGTGTTTAGAGTTGGTGTCCATATATTTAGCACAAGACTGTCTTCACTCTGAGTGATGGGAACAATAGTCCATGATGACACTTTTTGCATGCACGAATTACCCGGTTTTGTGGCGTCTAATATACCCTAATTATTAAATACAATAAAATAATTTCTTACATATAAGTAATATTTGTATGAAGTATACTTACATTTCGTGGCTTTTGAATGGGTTTGGGTTTAGCAAACCTTTTGGCACCGATGGGTGGCTCAGCGTATGGTATGCCTTGAAATTGGTATAGAGTTGTGTTGAGCGCCACAACCACTCGACCCCTCACTCTTCCCGATGTAGTCTTAATTATAATATTTGCTGTCATTTTGTTATTACTGTATATTTGAAATGTATTTTATTTGTTTATAAAGTTATGTTATCTATTATGTTATCACATTTATTAACTTACCATTAATGTTTATAACTTCTCTATCCGGTACGGGTTGTTATGTATGTATAGACAGTGACCACGAGATGGGTATTCTTGTGTTAGATCGTGCCACAATATTTTTAACAAATATTTTTACAAAAAAAACACATATCAATGTTAGTTTTTTAATTACAGTATGAAAACTACTGTACATTTTAATTTAAATAGTAATGGTGATAAAAATACAATATTTATCAATAATAAATCATCATGAATCATGATGTTAACACGTTACGATAGTATATGTATTATAAACATATTGCTTAACATAACTTTCAAAAATATTGTGAATGTTTTATGAAACTAAAATTATCAATGTAATAACATTATGATGTGGGTCAGATTTGTGAATTTAAAATTAAAACAATTTATCAATAGTACCAACAATAATCTCCAATAGTAATAAGACTGTAATCATATACTATTATACTTACAAGTTTTTAATGTCTTTAGTTCATAATCAGATAGTAAATGCTATATCGAGGGCTATTTATCACTGAATTGTGAGAATTTATTACAAGTTTGCACTAATTGTCATATTTAGTATAAACAAAATTGTATTTATAAAATACAAGTTGATTTAATTCAAATTTCATGATTTATAATTTGCATTATATAAATAAAATGCATAGAATGCATGAAATAAATTAATTTCATATTTAAATGTATATTATTTTCATGTTAAATTAAATGTGATCTTGATTTATAACTTTTATTACAATTATTAACATCACATTAAAATTGTTTTACATTTGAATGAACGAATTTATGTGCTTTAAAACACCACTTATTTCTTGTCTTATACTGACATTTAGACCAAAAACATCTATAAATTATCGCATTATTTGAATGTATAATTTTGTGATTCATTAAATTACATTTTTTTCTAAAACCTTTGTTACAATCAATAAAATCACAAACAAATGGCTTTTCTCCCGAATGTATGAATTTATGTTGAATTAAACTTTGATTTGATGTAAATTTTAGGCCACAATTTTCTTCATTACATTTGAATTTCCTTTCATTCA
>CAJPIZ010000210.1:0-20997 GCA_905368565.1 Medioppia subpectinata
AAGTCGCCGATCTCCAGACACTCGAGCACTTGGAACTCGAGGTCACGTGACGTCTCCACGTGTTTGACGACAAACGCGGCGCCAACAGAACGACAGTTGAGTTCCGACTCCTGCGCGAGAGAGAGAGAGAGTGAGTGGATTGTTGTTGAAGCTCTTGAGACAAACCTCGCAGTGAATGTGATTTCCGCTTTCGTCGCTTTCAAACCAATTCAAAACCGAAACACAACTCAAACCGGAAGTCACGAGAATGTCGTTCAGACGGCGGCAATAGTGCGCGACGTCGGGGCGCGCGAGAGGCGCCGACAGCAGCGAGAAGTCGCGCGACACGACGCATGCGTGCAGAAGCGCGTCCAACGAGCGGAACTGTTGCAGCGATCGGCGGATCTGCGGAGGAAGGAGTGGTGAGAGGGGAGTCACGTGATTGGGAGTCACTCACTGTCCACGAGTTGTGACGACTGACGACACGACAGACGACGCTTTGGTCGCTTTGGTCGCCAACAATGGGGTGAATGGAGAGCGCGCTCTGAATGGGGAGAGAGAAGGGGAGGAATGGAGACAATGGCGACAATGGAGACAATGGACTCACGAGACGAACGCAGTTGTAGTGGAAATGCGGGAACTCTTGGATTTTCGGGAACTTCTCCAATCTGTGACTCATTTCTCGTGCGCTGTTGTGCGCAGACTCAGCACAGCTCACACGTGACCACAACAACGCTCAAAATGAACGACAAGACGTTTCTCAAGAGTTTCATTCTTCGGCAGCGCCTCAAGAAGAAGAGAGGTTTGGCGCGAGCTTTGGTTGTGTTGTTGTAACTCTAATTGTTGCAGAGATGGAGACCTCGATCTCGTTGGAGGAGCGGAAGCGCGCGGAAGAGCGGAAACGCGTCGAAATGAAAATGTCTTTGAAAGAGATTCGGCTCGAGTTCGAGAAGCTCGAGTCCAAAGTGGAGAGTGAGTAATGGAGACCTCGATCTCGTTGGAGGAGCGGAAGCGCGCGGAAGAGCGGAAACGCGTCGAAATGAAAATGTCTTTGAAAGAGATTCGGCTCGAGTTCGAGAAGCTCGAGTCCAAAGTGGAGAGTGAGTCGGGGGGAGAGAGGGCTCGCGACTAATTGTGTTCTCATTTCAGAACTGAAACAACAAAAACACATTCTGTTCTCGCAGTTGAAGAAAGTGCTGAACGAAGACGGAGTGCGCAGGCGCAACCGCGACCTCCAGTGGACCACCGACGCCGCGCTCTTCCAGCAGGAGCAGCAGCTCCAACCCCTCCCCTTCGCCCCGCCCTTCAACCAGCAGTTCTTCGCGCAGAGGGCGCCGCCTCAACAGCCCTTCAAAGCCGCCTTCGCGCCCAAACCCAACGTCGGCCGCAAACGCAGCCACGAGTCGCGCTCCCCGCCGCCGCCGGCCAACTACAAGAGCGCGTGCGTCACTTACACGCCGAACATCGGGAGTGAGTATTCAAAGTTGCGTTCGCACCTCTGATTGGCTGTTTCTCTCGCAGAGGTGGACTTCGCTAATCAGCAGCAGTTCTACGGAATGATGACGTCAGCGCAGAGTCAACGCAAATACTATTAAAACAACAATAATAATAATTTGTAATTCACCTGAAACTCAGGTTTTTGTAGAGAAGATTGATGTCCTGTTGATAGAAGTCCTGAATGTTCTTCCGCCGCAGTTTCAGCGCCGCCGTCACCAAACCAGAGTCCGGCAGCCATTCCTCGGCGCACAACCTTATCTTCGACGGCATCTCGTTCTTCAGGAGCCGCGATTTCCGCCCAAAGGCGTCGACGGCGGCGAACACGTGGCGCGCGACCTCTGCGTCTGCGCACAGCTCGCGGAAGGAGAGCGCGTTTTTGTCGAGTTTCTGCGCCAACAATCGGATCTGCTTCTCGTTGGGAACAATCAAAGCGATCAGATAGGAGTGGAACGAGTTGCCATAGCAACAGATGTTGTCCACGAACGGACACGACTTGAGCTCCGCCTCCACCTGCGAGTCACGTGATTAGCACAGTATTAGCACAACACAGCTGTTCCCTACCTTTCCGAGAGAGATGTATTCGCCGAACTGGAGCTTCACGAGATCCTTCTTCCTGTCGATGATGCGGACGCTGCCGTCCTCCAGAATCTCGCCGATGTCTCCCGTGTAGAACCATTGCACGCCGTCCTCCAGACGATACGACTCGCGCGTGAGCTCCGCGTTCTTGTAGTAGCCGTTGGTGATGGAGTCGCCGCCCAACACGATCTCGCCGCGCGGGTGCGGTTTGTCCTGCACGCGGTAGTTGCCCTCCGGCCAGTCCACCAGCTTCAGCTGCACGCCCTCTAGCGGCGGCCCCACGCGTCCCACAGAGAGGTCGTTCAACTCCATCAAAGTGGCCGAAGCCGTCGTTTCCGTCAATCCGTAGCCTAAGGGCAATCAGGGTTAGCATTGCGTCACGTGTTGTTATTGTGGCTGACCTTGAAGGAGAGACACGTTGAGACACGTGCGGATGAACTCGTGCGTCTCGGGCGCGAGCGGAGCGCTCCCGACGGCCAGAAGGCGAACTCTGCCGCCCAGAAGAGCGCTGATCTTGCGGCACACGAGGAAGTCGATGATTGGCTGTTGGGAAACGTGTGATTAGTAAACAAGGTCACGTGATGGAATCACTCACTGTTTTGAAGCCTTTTTGCGTCCAAAACTTCTTGTATTCAATCGTGAAGTCGAAAAACGCGCGCGAGAAGCGACCGCTGCTGTCCACCTGCTCGCGGATGCCTTTCCTGATCCTGTCCAATCACTCACTGTTTTGAAGCCTTTTTGCGTCCAAAACTTCTTGTATTCAATCGTGAAGTCGATTTTGCGCGCGCTCTTCGCTGGCGACGACAGGTGGACGAGCGCCTACGGAAAGGACTAGGACAGGTCTTACTCGCCGTGGCGTCAGTACTGCCAGCCGGAGTTCTCGCAGCGCAGCGGGAAGTGCGGCTTCTTAATGCCCGTCGACTTGTCTGTGAGTGTGAGAGGAGTGCCGAAGCCCACAGTCATGCCCACCGAGAAGAAGAACAGCTCTGCGGCCAGCTCCAGCACGTGCGCGAGGGGCAGGTAGCCGAGGTACACGTCTTGGGGCGAGAGCGCGTGCGCGATGGTGAAGAAGGCGCGGATGGCGTGCAGGATGTTCTTGTGAGTGATTTGCACGGCTTTCGGGATTCCCGTCGACCCCGACGTGTACATCAGAACAGCCGTGTCCTCCGCGCGCGCCTTCTCGCCCCGCAGGTCGGGACTGCGCTCGCCCAACGCTTCCACCGCCGAGAACGCTTCCAGGCGCACCGACGCGGGAAAGGCTGTCAACGCGTCGGGGCGGCGCGCGCCTTCCATCCACACCACGGTGCGGACGTGCGGCAGGCGGTTGTGGACACGTGACAGTTTGGCCAGGAGGTCGTAGTTGGTCACCACGATGGTCACTTCCGTCTCGTTGATGCCGTGCACGACCGCGTCGTCGCCCAGCGTCGCGTACAGCGTCACGACAGTGGCGCCCAACCGGAACAGCGCCTGCGCACTGAGCATCCACTCGAGGCGCGTCTCGGCGAAGATGACCACATTATTGCGCGGCCGCACGCCGAGCGCGAGGAAGCCGCGGCACACGGCGTCCACCCTTTTGTCGATCTGGCGGTAGGAGTGGAAGTGGTAGTCGCTGAGGAGGAGTTTGCGGAACTCCTTGCCGTCCTTCTGCTTCTCCAACTCTTCGCTCAAGACGTCGCGCGAACCGAAGCACTGTTTGTCGCCGAACTGCTGGACGGCGCGCGAGAAGAGCTCGTCCACCGTTCGGCACTCCTCGATGAAGTGGCCTTCGGTGGGCGACTGCGCCGACACGCGGGTCCACGCGCTGTACGACCGAAGCACTGTTTGTCGCCGAACTGCTGGACGGCGCGCGAGAAGAGCTCGTCCACCGTTCGGCACTCCTCGATGAAGTGGCCTTCGGTGGGCGACTGCGCCGACACGCGGGTCCACGCGCTGTACGGCGAGCGCGGGTCCAGAGGGCGCGCTTTGGGTCGCGAGGACTCTTTGAGACGGATCCACGGCTTCTGCACCAATAGGTAGATGGGGTAAGTGATGACGTCATAGCACGACACGACCTGTGATTGGAGGAGAATCAGAAACACAATTCAAAACAATTCAAAACAAATACCGCTTTTATGAGAGCGAGAGAGACGTCGACCGAAAGCGAAGACATTCTCGATGCGAATGAAACGAATGCAATGAGAGTGCGATTCACTCCCAAATGCAGCCAATCACAGCCCAGTCTCCTGACGTCGTGCCCTCTGATTGGCTGCTTTGGTCAGTCACACCACTATTGCGATCACAACACCAGTGATGACGTCACGGGTCGAGGAGTGCAACGAAAATGGCGTTTGTTTTGGTTTTCAAATCCGTTTTAAAGCGACGCAAAAAACTCTTCTTTTTGATCCTTTCTGTTGTCGTCTTTTCGCTCGTTTTGGTCGTCAAACACTTCAACGCAAACCACTTCCCGCCGAACGTGAGTCTCTGTCCCGAACTCTGCCCCCAATAACCCCCTTTCCGCCGCAGATCCACAGACGACCGCTTCTGGCCGAACGCGTCGTGTCTTCGCCGCCGCTCTCAGACCACAACCGACCGTTCGTTCCGGCGCTGCGAGTCGTGCACTTGGACCTGAAGGGGGCGCCACCGCTGCCGCGCTTCTACACCCACGTGAGTCCCATGTAAACAACGCTCCCTCTCTCACGCTCTCTCTCTCCACAGTTGTTCCCGCTTTTGGCCGCTTTGGGCGCGAACGCGCTTCTCGTCGAGTATGAAGACATGGTAACCATAGATACGCATATCTCGCGTCACGTGACACTCTCTTCCCCGCAGTTCCCCTTCTCGGGCGCCGTGGCGGGCGTTCGCGCGCTCAACGCGTACTCGGAGGCGGAGGTGCGCCGTCTGGTGGCCGCGGCGGCCGAACACGGCCTGGAAGTGATTCCTCTGGTGCAGACGTTCGGCCACTTGGAGTTCGCGCTCAAAGTGGAGGAGTTCGCTCATTTAAGGGAAGTGCCGCCATTACCACAAGCGCTGTGCCCGTCCAACAACGCGTCGCTCCCATTGGTGCGCGAGATGGCCAATCAGGTGATGCGCCTCCATCCCAAGGCGCGCTTCCTCCACATCGGCTGCGACGAAGTGTTCCAACTCGGCGTCTGCGCAGAGTGTCGGCAGCGCGACCGCGACCGCCTCTTCCTCCAACACGGCAAGTGTCACTGACAGCCAATCACAGCCCTTCTCATTGTCTGTCTGCAGTGCACGCGGTGGCCGAGCACGTGGTGCGCGCGCACGGCGTCATCCCGATCGTGTGGGACGACATGTTGCGCCAGATGTCGGTGGACGTGATCCGGGAGTCGGGATTGGCGGCGCTCGGCGTTGAGCTCATGCTGTGGTCGTACGTCAAAGACATCTACCGTTTCATTCCTTCGCAACAATTCCAACAGTTCGCGCAACTCTTTCCGCGCGTGTGGTTTGCCTCAGCCTTCAAAGGTCAGCCTTACCAGTGCTGTGACCCCTGACCTCTGACCCCCTATTGACCTCAGGTGCCTTCGGGGAGACGCTGACGGTGCCGAACGCCAGGTGGCACCTCGACAACAACATGGCGTGGCTGGACGTGGCCAGAGAGCAGCGCCACCTGTTCGCCGAGATCCGCGGCCTCGTGCTGACCGGTTGGTCGCGTTACGACCATTTGGCCGCTCTCTGCGAACTCCTGCCCGCAGCCGTCCCTTCGCTTGCCCTCTCGCTCATCGCCATCACTAGAGGGCGCTTCGACGCGGCGCACGTCTCCCAACACTTCGATCACGTGATGCGCTGTCCCGACGGCCAGCGCGCGCTCAGCGAAGACGAGTTGGACGCGGACTCGCAGTTGTTCCGCAGAGCGAGCGCGTGTGAGTTCGCGGGCGCAGACGTCTTCCGGCTGGTCGAGAGTCACGCGCAGGTCGTGAAGCGCGTCACCGACTACTTGTATGACGTCACCGAACACAAGGCGTGGCTCACGCTCTACAACGTCAGACGCAATCTCTCCAATCCCTACCGCGTGGACGAAGGTTAGCCCCGCGTCACGTGACACCCCTCACTAACCACTTTGTTCCGCAGGTCTTCAGGACTTTCAATCGGTCTACTATTCGCTGCAATCGTTGATGCGTTCTTCGTTCAACGCCTTGACGCAAGTCTTTCACCGCGAAACCGCGTTCGGTAAGAATAATACGGAAACGCCGTCCACTCACACCTCTCTCCGCTCTTCTGTCCGCAGAATGGATCGAACAGAACGTGTATCCCTTAGTATTACGAATGGAACTCTTAATGAACTCTTCGTTGGCTCTGAAGAGGGCGCAGTATTGGCCGCGAAGACCGCTTCCCATTCTCGCAGATCTCGAGCGCCGTCTTTCGGACCAAAAGTCAAACTTTTGAAAGTATTTCAAATTCTAGTCATTTTTGTTGTCAAATAAAATCACTTTTAAACAACTTCTCGCGTCTGCGCACTCTTTGCTCACATCGATGACGACATGCAGTGAGAGGTGACGTCACTGCGAATGACGTCACGAGTCATTTGACATTTATTCTGAAAAGTCGTCACAAAATGAACGAAAAGCGAAAAAAGGTAGAAATCGGCGGAAATTGAACGCAATTTAACCCCAATTCCTCCAATCAGGTGGAAGTGGCCACTCGCGAGCTCATGCTCTCCAACGACCAGTTGGAACGCGTGTCCGCCCTCCTTCTCCAGGAGTTCAACGAAGGCCTGAAGCGCGAGACGAATCCCATCGCGAGCGTCAAGATGTTCCCGACGTTCGTGCGCGACGTTCCCAACGGCAAAGGTAAGTGTGTGCTGGTTGTTGTGGTCCACTAACCCCCCCTCCCCCCCCTCGCAGAGAAGGGCCGCTTCCTCGCCCTCGACTTGGGCGGCACGAACTTCCGAGTGCTGCTCATAGAGCTGGAGGGCGCCGACTTCAAGATGGACAACCAGATCTTCGCGATCCCGCAGCACGTGATGTTGGGTTCGGGCGAACAGCTCTTCGACCACATCGCCGACTGCTTGGCCGACTTCATGCGCCTGCGCGGTCTCAAGGACGTGAAGCTCCCGCTCGGCTTCACCTTCTCGTTCCCGTGCCGTCAGGAGGGGCTGACGCGCGCGCGTCTCGTGCAGTGGACGAAGGGCTTCGCGTGTAAGGGGGTCGAAGGTCAGGACGTGGTGGAGCTGTTGCGCGCGTCCATTCGGAAGCGCGGCGTCGAGATCGACGTCATGGCCGTCGTCAACGACACCACCGGAACGCTCATGTCGTGCGCGCACAAGAACCGCGAGTGTCGCGTGGGCGTCATCGTGGGCACCGGCACCAACGCGTGCTACATGGAGAGCGTGCCCAACGCGGAGCTCTTCGCGGACGAGTTCGCGGCGCCGACAGATGGCGTGATTGTGAACACAGAGTGGGGCGCGTTCGGCGACAACGGCGTCCTTGACTTCGTGCGCACGGATTGGGACGACGAGGTGAACACGTATTCGCTGAACAAAGGCAGACAGCTGTTCGAGAAGATGATCTCCGGCATGTACATGGGTGAGTGGCATTGAGTGCTGTCACGTGACACTAACTGTGCTTTGTCCAGGCGAGATGGTGCGCTCGATCGTGGCGTCGCTGACGCGCCAGGGACTGCTGTTCGAGGGGAAGGGCAGCGAGAAGCTGTTCACTCCGCACTGCTTCCAGTCGGCGTTCGTGTCGTGGATCGAGAGCGAGCCCAAAGGCGTGTTCATCCAGACGCGCAAAGCCATGGCAGAGATGGACCTGAGCCACGCCTCCGAGGACGACCTCTTCTCCGTGCAGATGATCTGCGAGCGCATCTCCACGCGCGCCGCGCATCTCGTGTCGGCCGCCATCGCCACCGTCCTCAACAAGATGCGCCGCCCGTTCACGGTTGTGGGCGTCGACGGCTCCGTCTACCGCTATCACCCGCACTTCCACGACCTGATGGCCGCGAAGACGGCGGAGTTGACGGATCCCGCGTATCGCTTCGAGATGATGCTGTCGGAGGACGGGTCGGGAAGGGGCGCCGCCCTCGTGGCCGCAGTGGCCGTCAGACAGATCGAGGAGTTGCGCGCCAAAGGATTAATCGATTATTAGATTTATTTTAGATTTATTTTTAGTGTAAATAAGATTTAGAAATAAAATTCAATTTTAACCCAAATTCTTGTATTGAGTGCGAGAGAGGGCGCCACCACTCGAGTGGCCTTCACTGCGCGTGACGTCATAGCTGTGCAGTACAAACACAGCAATGACTCGAATAGACGTCTCGCGCCCGCAGTTCGACCAAAGTTTGTCCATTTCCGCCGATTTGCCGCCAATTGATCCCAACTTCTGTTGCAGATGAATACTGGGGTCGCGCGCAGCACTTCTTCGCGACCACGAATCCGCTGAATCTGTTCAAAACGGGCCAACAGTTGGAAGAGTCGCGCGCCGACTTGGAAGACGTGCGCCGACGACGACAGCGACGACACCGACGTCTCGATGAAGGCGTCCACGCATTGCGAGAAGCCCTTGAAGTGCGCGAGAGTGGCCGCGACCTGACGCATGCGCGCCCTGTCGTCCTCGCGTTGCGCGGCAACGAACGCTTCGATCAGCTGTCGCTCAATGGCGTCGTATTTGTCGCCAATGAGACGCCGCGCGACGTCGAAGCGCGCGCCGACCGGCAGTTCCGTCGCAATGAGCTGCAGCTTCTGCACGACGTCCGCCGTCGCCTCCAAGTCGTCCATGTCTTCGGCCGCGTCTTCGGTGAGAAAGCGCGCGAACCGCCGGATCAGAGTCTGCGCCTCGACGGCGCGCGCGCGCGGAGTGTTGACGCCCTCCAACTGGTCGCCCAAATACACCACTTTCGCCGACACCGCCGCCAACCGCGCGTCCAGCGCCTCGAAGGCTTGCGCCGAGCGCCGTGTGCTGTCCTGCGCGTGCGCGACACTCAGCCACAGCCGCTTCTCCTCCTCGCGACACACCATCTCCAGCCGCTCGGCCTTCTTCTCGTGGGAGTCGAAAATGCACTTCAAGTCCTGAACGCCGCTCTCCAGCGCTTCCCGCAGCGCACGCGCGTCGAAGCAGTCGTAGAGGCCGGCGGTCGAGCGCCAGGCCAGCCACGCTCGGCCTTCTTCTCGTGGGAGTCGAAAATGCACTTCAAGTCCTGAACGCCGCTCTCCAGCGCTTCCCGCAGCGCACGCGCGTCGAAGCAGTCGTAGCGGCCGGCGGTCGAGCGCCAGGCCAGCCGTTCCACGAACTCGTGGCCGTCGAACGGGTCCTGCGGGCAGAGGAGGGGTCAGAGAGGAGTGTTTGGGAGCGAAGAGTGAATACCTGTTCCAATTCCAACAACAGAGACGACATTTGTGTACATAAATGACGTCGAGCTGAGAGGAAACGCCCCCAAAAAGATGGCCGACGTTTGGGACGAATTGCTGCGTTTGGGACTCATTGTTGGCGCGATCTTCCAATTGGTGTGCATTTCGGCCGTCATTTGGATCCCGAGTTCTTCGGAGAAGAGTTCGTTAGAAGCGGAAGAGAGCGACGACGAGTGCAAAGCTGACAAACGCCAGGAAGCGGTTCCGAAGCGGAGAAACGCGAAAAAGAAAAGACGATGAATAAAATCTAAAGTCCTTTATTGTAAAACGCGTGCAAAGCTGTGTTGGTCTGGAGTTCGGGCTCGAGGCGCGAGAGGGCGACACTCGCCGTCTGCGGGAACAGCGCGCAACACATGGGCGTCGTGAACGTCAGGCTGTGGGGGCGAGAGGGGGGTTAGTGTTGGCGATCATTGGTTGTGGTCATTGTTCGTACAAAAGGCCGCAGAGGCCGACCTGGAGCGGCGCCGCGATCCACGGCATGCGCCGAAGAACGCCGCGCTTCTCCAACGAGTTCATCAGAATGGGCGGAAGAGTCATTCCGGGCGCCGCCATCGCGATGCGCGACACGACCACTTGGGCGATGGCGAGTTTGGCCGCGATCCTGGATTTGCCGATTTCGACGCCGTTCTCGTCGCAAACCACGAGACCGTCCTTCAGCTCTCTTCGGGAATCTTTCGTTAGTTTGGTTCTCTTTTCTCTATGAATACTCACGTGCTCCTCATGAGCGGAATGTTGACGCAATTGGCCGCCGCCACTAGAAGACAATCGTTATTATCGTTATCACTGATAACTGAGAGCTCACCGGCGAGGAATGGGACGAAGCGGCCGACGAGCGGCGGCGCCTTCTTGGCCAAGTGGTTGAGCGAAAGGGCGGTGACGAGAGCGCCGGAAGTGGCCAACGAGTAGGCGGTCAGCAGTTGGCTGCGGGAGAGAGGCGTTAGGCGGGCAGTAGACACGGGGCGTGGCTCACGTGAGGGGGAGGGGCGCGTTGCCGCTGCGGTTGGTGTAGTTGACGACGGCGTTGAAGGACTGGTTGAACCATTGCCAGAAGATCGCGGCGGAGTTCGACTTGTAGTACGTGAGCATGCCTGCAAGCAGAGCAAGGTCGTCAGCGATCACGTGACAGCGCAACACTACTCACAGCCGGTGATGGCCATGTTCATGGGCACCTGCGCGGACATGCGGCCGAAGATGATCATCTTTTGTCCGGTCTCGGGATGGAAGGCGGAGTCGTAGACTGCGGAGGAAGAGACATGAGAGAGAGAGACAGGGATTGTGTTCACGAACTCTGTTTGTGGCGCCAGAGCTCCGTTTCGGACATTCCGTCGATTTGTTCGCCGTTTCTAATGAACACAAGAAATGAGTTCTTTTAATTGATCCCAAGATTGGTCTCAAACCGCAGTCTCTCGACGANGAGAGAGAGAGACAGGGATTGTGTTCACGAACTCTGTTTGTGGCGCCAGAGCTCCGTTTCGGACATTCCGTCGATTTGTTCGCCGTTTCTAATGAACACAAGAAATGAGTTCTTTTAATTGATCCCAAGATTGGTCTCAAACCGCAGTCTCTCGACGACGGCGCGCGACTCTTCCAACTGTTGGCCCGTTTTGAACAGATTCAGCGGATTCGTGGTCGCGAAGAAGTGCTGCGCGCGACCCCAGTATTCATCTGCAACAGAAGTTGGGATCAATTGGCGGCAAATACGGCGCGCGACTCTTCCAACTGTTGGCCCGTTTTGAACAGATTCAGCGGATTCGTGGTCGCGAAGAAGTGCTGCGCGCGACCCCAGTATTCATCTGCAACAGAAGTTGGGATCAATTGGCGGCAAATGGCCGGAAATGGACAAACTTTGGTCGAACTGCGGGCGCGAGACGTCTATTCGAGTCATTGCTGTGTTTGTACTGCACAGCTATGACGTCACGCGCAGTGAAGGCCACCGGAGTGGTGGCGCCCTCTCTCGCAATACAACTCTTGGGTTAAAATTGAATTTTATTTCTAAATCTTATTTACACTAAAAATAAATCTAAAATAAATCTAATAATCGATTAATCCTTTGGCGCGCAACTCCTCCATCTGTCTGACGGCCACTGCGGCCACGAGGGCGGCGCCCCTTCCCGACCCGTCCTCCGACAACATCATCTCGAAGCGATACGCGGGATCCGTCAACTCCGCCGTCTTCGCGGCCATCAGGTCGTGGAAGTGCGGGTGATAGCGGTAGACGGAGCCGTCGACGCCCACCACCGTGAACGGGCGGCGCATCTTGTTGAGGACGGTGGCGATGGCGGCCGACACGAGGTGCGCGGCGCGCGTAGAGATGCGCTCGCAGATCATCTGCACGGAGAAGAGGTCGTCCTCCGAGGCGTGGCTCAGGTCCATCTCTGCCATGGCTTTGCGCGTCTGGATGAACACGCCTTTGGGCTCGCTCTCGATCCACGACACGAACGCCGATTGGAAGCAGTGCGGCGTGAACAGCTTCTCGCTGCCCTTCCCCTCGAACAGCAGTCCCTGGCGCGTCAGCGACGCCACGATCGAGCGCACCATCTCGCCTAAAGAACAGCTGGTTAGTGTCACGTGATCGCACTCAATGACACTCACCCATGTACATGCCGGAGATCATCTTCTCGAACAGCTGTCTGCCTTTGTTCAACGAATACGTGTTCACCTCGTCGTCCCAATCCGTGCGCACAAAGTCAAGGACGCCGTTGTCGCCGAACGCGCCCCACTCTGTGTTCACAATCACGCCATCTGTCGGCGCCGCGAACTCGTCGGCGAAGAGCTCGGCGTTGGGCACGCTCTCCATGTAGCACGCGTTGGTGCCGGTGCCCACGATCACGCCCACACGGCACTCGCGGTTCTTGTGCGCGCACGACATCAATGTTCCGGTGGTGTCGTTGACGACGGCCATCACGTCGATCTCGACGCCGCGCTTCCGAATGGACGCGCGCAACAGCTCCACCACGTCCTGACCTTCGACCCCCTTGCACGCGAAGCCCTTCGTCCACTGCACGAGGCGCGCGCGCGTCAACCCCTCCTGACGGCACGGGAACGAGAAGGTGAAGCCGAGCGGGAGCTTCACGTCCTTGAGACCGCGCAGGCGCATGAAGTCGGCCAAGCAGTCGGCGATGTGGTCGAACAGCTGTTCGCCCGAACCCAACATCACGTGCTGCGGGATCGCGAAGATCTGGTTGTCCATCTTGAAGTCGGCGCCCTCCAGCTCTATGAGCAGCACTCGGAAGTTCGTGCCGCCCAAGTCGAGGGCGAGGAAGCGGCCCTTCTCTGCGAGGGGGGGGAGGAGGCTGGCCTGGCGCTCGACCGCCGGCCGCTACGACTGCTTCGACGCGCGTGCGCTGCGGGAAGCGCTGGAGAGCGGCGTTCAGGACTTGAAGTGCATTTTCGACTCCCACGAGAAGAAGGCCGAGCGTCTGGAGATGGTGTGTCGCGAGGAGGAGAAGCGGCTGTGGCTGAGTGTGGCGCACGCGCAGGACAGCACACGGCGCTCGGCGCAGGCCTTCGAGGCGCTGGACGCGCGGTTGGGCGCCGTGTCGGCGAAAGTGGTGTATTTGGGCGACCAGTTGGAGGGCGTCAACACTCCGCGCGCGCGCGCCGTTGAGGCGCAGACTCTGATCCGGCGGTTCGCGCGCTTTCTCACCGAAGACGCGGCCGAAGACATGGACGACTTGGAGGCGACGGCGGACGTCGTGCAGAAGCTGCAACTCATAGCGACGGAACTGCCGGTCGGCGTCCGCTTCGACGTCGCGCGGCGTCTCATTGGCGACAAATACGACGCCATTGAGCGACAGCTGATCGAAGCGTTCGTTGCCGCGCAACGCGAGGACGACAGGGCGCGCATGCGTCAGGTCGCGGCCACTCTCGCGCACTTCAAGGGCTTCTCGCAATGCGTGGACGCCTTCATCGAGACGTCGGTGTCGTCGCTGTCGTCGTCGGCGCACGTCTTCCAAGAGATCCCCGCTCTGTGCGCGCGCACCGAGACTCTGGTGCGTCACGTGTTCCCCGCGCCCGACCACGTGATGTCGAAGTTCGTGCTCAACATCTTCCACGGCAGACTCCAAGAGAGCGTTTCCCAACAGTTGGCGCAATTCGGCGACGCGCGCGACGACCGCTATCTCCACAAACTCCACACACTCTTCGCCAACACCTCAACTCTCGCGCAACAATTGGCCGCCAGCCTCGCGATGGACGCCGCGTTCCTCGCGCGCCTCTCGCGCCACGTGTTCGCGCGCCATCTCGAGGACTACGTCGCTGTGGAGACGCAGTGTCTGCGCGAGAAGTGTCAGCAGCTGTTGCGGCGCTACTACGAGTCCAAGAACCACCAGAAGCGCCCGCACGCCTCTATCGGCACGGTTCTGGGCTTCGAACTGAAGCGCGATCTCCAACAACGCGCCAAACCCTCCGACGAGAGCTTCGTGTGCGAAGAGGTCGCCATCACTGTTCTCCAGGAGACCAAACTCGCGCTCCAGAGGTGTCGCGCGCTCTCCGCCCGTCCGCAGGACATCGCGGCCACGGCGTTGCGCCTCTTCGAGCTGCAGATGCATTTCCTGTTCGCCGAACACCTCGACTACGGCGTCGACCTCGCGCTCCAATCCATCCCCGCGCTCGACTCGAAGAGCGCGCCGGAAGTGCACTTTCTGGAAGTGACGCGTCAATGCAACGCCATCTGTCATCTCGCGGACAAACAGTTCATCGACTCAGTGCTGCCTCTCGTGGCGAACACAGCCAAACACGGCGAGTGTCTCAACAAGAAGCGCGAGATCACTCAACAGCTCCAGCTTCGACTCAACACAGGACTCGAGCGCTCGCTCGCAGTCATCGTCGGCTGGGTTCGCGCGCTCCTCTCTTCGGAGCAGAAGAAGACGGACTTCAAGCCCGAGACAGAAGTGGTGATGGCGTCGCGAACCGCCGCTTCCGTCAAAGTCATCAAATTCGTCGACGCCTACGTGCAGAGGGCGCGCGATTCCCTCGACGGCAACAACGTGTTGGCCTTCCTGCAGGAGCTCGGGCTGCGCTTCCATCGCGCGCTCTTCGACCACTTCCAGCAGTTCCAGTTCTCGACGGCGGGCGCCATGACCGCGATTTGCGACCTCAACGAGTACCGCGACTGCATCGCGCGCTTCCAGATCCCGCTTCTGGCGCAACTGTTCGCCGCTCTGCACGCGCTCTTCAATCTGCTGATTGTCGCGCCCGAGAACCTGAAGCACGCCATGGAAGAGGTATAAACTGTGATAACTAATTAATGATTTTATTAACTCTATTGCTCGCCGACAGGTGGCGCTCGAGCGGTCGTTGTTGTTGTCTTTCATCCAATTGCGCGTCGATTACAAAACGGCGAAACTTCAGCTCAAATAGCGATGACGTCATCGACGCTCACGTAAACCCCGTTTCCCGAAAAGCCGTACTTTTTTTCAATAAAATACACCAAAAGTTGCAATAAATGGTTGTTTTGCTTCCATTGAAGCCATTCTTCGGCTCCAAAGTGGTCGCGAAGAGCGGCGAACTCGCGTCTCACGAGTGCGCAGTCGTAGAGCACGAGGAAGAGGCCGTTCTTGAGCTGCGATGACGTCAGCGCCTGTTCTTCGCTCAGAAAGTGCCAAACTTTGGACGCGTTTTCCCAACAGAAGCGCCGCTCGTGAGGATGCGCGCCGACACACGCGCGCAATGACGTCATCTCTTCGCCCAACTTTATCGCCGCGAACACCGAAATCTCGCGACTATTGGTGCGCAGAAACACGCTCTCGAAGTAGGCGTGGCTTCCGGTCAAGTGGTCCAATGAGAGGCCGGCGAATCCGGCCGACCGCAGCGCGTCCAATCGGCGCAAAGTGGTCGCCATCTGGAGCGCCAATCGGAGCGCGCGGTCTTTGGCGAGAAACGGTTTCAAATCGGGGTTTTGCTGCAACTCTTGAACACGTGATCGCAGAGTGCGTGTCGACAGCGAGAGCACGAGCAGCGCGCGCGAGATCTGCGCCGAAGAGAAGCGGTGTTCTGCGAGGAGCGCGAGGTTCGCCTCCAGAGTCGCGCACTTCGTCGACAAGAGTTTCGGGTATTTGGCGATGACGTCACGCAACGCGTCGTCGCCAACACGCGTCACGCGCGACAACACGCGGCGCGCGTTCTCGTTGTCCAGAGTGAAGAGCGACGCGTTTCGCAGCAGTTGTTGCGGCGAGAAGTGGAGGTCACGTGTCAAGAGGTGAGTGTTGGCCACGACGGCGGCGAAGGGCGTGGCGTGCAGTCGCGTGCTCTTCGTCTCCACCAATTGCAGCGCGCGATCGAAGTCTACGTCCAGACGAAGCGACAGGTATTTGGCGACCGCTTGTCGTCGGATGTCGTCGACGGGCGTCGTCTCGACGTCGCGGTCGTCGAAGTGGCGCTCGATCTGTGGTCGCAACTGTTGTTCGCATTTCGCGATCCGCAACAAAGTGGCCACAATGGGCGGCGACCGCGGGTGAAGACCAATGGCCTGCAGATCACGTGACGAGTGGCGCAGAAGAGTGCGGAAACACGAGTCGGCGAAAGAGACGCAGAGATCGCCGAAAGACAACTCTTTGAGGATTTGTATTCTCTTGCGAAGAGTGAGACAATGGATGGCAAACACCTGCGGGTTGTGCGCGACGTCTGCGCGCGAGAAGTTGGAAGCAATCACTTCTATCTTCTCGTCGAGCGATGCCTTCGATTCGAAGCACTCGGCGAACAGAGCGAACGCGCGCTCCGATTGTTGCGCAGAGAAGCCGAACCGCTCTTCGAGGCGCGCGACGAAATGCGACTCGAGTTCCCCTCTCGAGTCGCTCGCCTGCACTCGACACGACTCGAGCCGCGCGACCATCAGATTGTTGTGAAGAGAACTCGCGTTTCGAACGCAAACCCGAAAACACTTTTTCATCATTTGTTTACACAAAACGCCATAAATTACGCGAAAGAAAGTTTATTTTACAAAATTAAGAAATTTGAGCGTTGCTTATGACACGTGACATCACCAGTTGGCCATTCCCGGCTTGTTCAGCGTCATGAAGTAGATCTGACACGAAGAGCCGCTTTTGGCCGACGAGAAGAACACCTGCGGAGAGACAGTGTGAGAATAGGGGAACAGAGAGACGCGAGACATGCCTTGTCGTTGCGTTCGCACAGGAACTTGAGTTTCTGCGCCTTCTTATGCATGAACACGCCGTCCAGATGGCCGGTCTCGACGCCGCGGATCTCGATGGCCTTATTGCCCCAGCCCATGATCTGGCCCGTGCCGATGAAGGCCACGCTCGTCGGCATCTCTCCCCATTGCAACACCACGTTCTTCGACACCTTGCCGTACGTGTTCACGTACACGCCCTCGTCTGCAATGAGAACCAATGAGAGCGGACCAATCACAGCACAACACTTACTGTCGTAGCAGAGCAGGAGTTGCAGTCCCTTCGAGTTGGGCAGAGTGATGATGGTGTGCGGCGTGATCGCCGATTGGCTCTAAAAGAATAGACACAGGGGTTAGCGCAATGACAGGGCCTGATAGGGCGTACGTGTTGCGGGATGTAGATGTCGTAGACGGAGCCGTAGTCGAGGTCCACGGCGTGGAAGCCGTGCTGCGAGCCGTAGATGACTTTCAAACGCAGCCCCTCCTCGATGGTCATGTCGACGAGCAGGGGTTTGTGCGCCAACTCGGAGAACGACTTGAAGGCCATGAACTTGTGGTAGGGTTTGGGCGCCCACGCGTAGATCTCCACCGAGTCGCGCAGCGCGATCACCAGGAACTTGATGCGCTCGTACTTGACTGAAAGGGAGAGAGAGAGAGTGAGAAGAGTGGTTAGCGACAGTGGCAGCGACTGACCGTTTCCGCTCCAGATGCGAAACGTGTTCTCCCAGTCTTTGGACACGTGTTGCGGAATCAGCCAAACCACTGCCATTGCCACAGAGTGTTAGAAAGAGAGAGCGAGAGAGAGGGAAAGCATTGTTACCGATCTTGAAGTGGATGGCGCCCTGCAGGTCGCCCACGTTGATCCAGCCCGCGCGCTTCTCTATTTGCTGGAGGAAAGCACAGTTACAAACACGTCAATCACGTGATCAACACTCACGCCGTCGGTCCTGATGATCTTGCTCTTGAGCCAGGAGAGGTAGTAGACGCGCACGCGCGCCTTCTTGCCCGAGATGGTGATCAGGATGTTCTGTCCCTCCAGCACTTCCATCTGTTGGAAGCGGCGCCGCGAGATGAGCTGGTACACCTTGCCCTGGCCGCTCCTGTCCAGCAGCATCAGTCCGCTCTCCGTCCCTATCAGGAGGTTCACGCCCCACAGCGCGGCGCACAGGATCTCAGAGTTGAAGCGCTTCTTGTATTTGCGGATCTCTGGCGTGTCCGCGTGCAGAGCGGGCGACACGTTCACGTTCACGTGCGACTCGCGCCGCGGCGACGGCGTTCCCGACGCCGAGAAGCCGAACGTGAGGAAAGAGCGCTGTTTGTTGGACAGAAGGGGCGGAGTCTGACCGCAGCTCTGTCTGTATTGCAACAAAAGGTTCGACACTTCGTCCGACTTTTCCACGTGTTGCGACAACAGGTCGGGCAGAGCGCGCGGCACATCCCTCCGCAGCACCAGAGTGTCGCTGTCTTCGCGCGGAATCGGCGGCAGCGGTTTGGTCGGCGGCGACACGTCTGGCGGCGGCGGCAACGGTCGGTTGGGGGCGTGGCTCTCGGCTCTGCAAAGACAACAGTGTTAGACATCAATAGTTTAGTGCAACGCGTGCTGACAATGGTCGCGGCGGATCCGACGCCAGGAGCGTGCCGTCATTGCGAGTGCGCGAGTCTTCGGTCTCCTCTTCGTCGTCGTCCGAGTCGACGACAGGTGGCGGCAGAGGCGGCGTCTGTTTCGCTTCCTGTTGTCGTGTTTTGGGTTTCCGCTGTTTGTTGGCCGCGTTGTTATGGTTACCGTTGTTGGCGCCCAACTCCGTCAACTGGTTCACCAAAACGTCCAAATCCTCGGGTCTTTGCGCCACTTTGAAGAGACCAGAGTTGCGGCGCTTCTCTTCCGCCGGGATGGGCGGCAACGGCTTCGACGGCGGCGGCAGATCCGGCACCACGATCACCCGATTGGGCGGAACGGGCAGCGGCCGGTTGGCCGGGTGTGGCGGCGGCGCGTCGCGCGACGGCCCCGGTTTGCGTTCGGTGAGAGTGGCGTCGTTCCTGCGGAGCGTGGAGTCGAGCTCCGCGTGTCGCGAGGCGTCGTGGTTGGCGGCGCTGCTGTCGTCCTCGTCGTCGTCGTCGTCGTTGTTGTGGAAGCGCGCGTCCATTTCGCCCCTCTTGTGTTTGCGACACCTGTCGATGTGGTCCTTCAACTGGATCCTCACGTGACGCTCCGTCGGCTGGTCTCTGATGAACGGGTGTTTCAACAGTTGGTCCGTGTAGGGGCGCTGCTGGTAGTCCTTCACGAGCACCGTCTCGATGAACGACTGGAACTTCTTGCACCACTTCTTCGACTTGAGTCGCGGCGGCGGATTGCGCGGAATGAGGAACAGCGCGCGCATGGGGTGCAGGTCGCACAGCGGCGGCGTGTTCTCCGCCATCTCCAGCGCAGTGATGCCGAGCGACCACAAGTCGGAGCGGTTGTCGTACGTGGCGTCCGGGTTCTCGTCGCACGCGATCACTTCCGGCGCCATCCAATACGGCGTCCCGATGAACGTGTTTCTCCTGCCGATGGTTCTGTCCAATTGGGCGCTGACGCCGAAGTCCACGAGCTTCACCTCCGCGTTGTCCGTCAGCAACACGTTCTGACCCTTGATGTCGCGGTGAATGATCTTATTGGCGTGCAGATGGCTCAAGCCCTGCGGGAGAGTCACGTGAGAGCATGACGTCATAATGCAAACTTACTCTGAGGATCTCGCGACAGATATAAGCGATCCATTCCTCGCGCAGAGACTGGCCTTTCGTGGCTGTGGAGGACGAAAGTCATTATTCTGTGTGGTTGTCGTGGAAACTCACATTTGACCAGATCGGTGACCGAACCCGCGCCGCAGTACTCCATGACCAGCTGTCGGGAGAGAGAGAGAGAGAGAGAGTGAGAGAGTGAATGGGGGAGTGGAGATTATCAAGTTATTTAATTAAGAATATTCTGTGTTGTGTGTGGTATTAATGGCACTATAATTATGGTAAAAATATAATTTTATGGCATCTTTTGAGCCGAAAATTATATAGATTTTTATATTTAAAAAATTTTGTTATTTGTTTTTCATTGCAAACAATCCTTTCAAACCATATAATGAGTGGGAAATCATATATAAATCCGCTATTAATTAGCAAAATAATATATTTATAACGTTTATTTCTATACATAAAACCACATTAAAGTGTTAAGTATTTAAATAATTTATATTATAATTAATAAACAAAAACTGTTTTATTATTGCTATAAAACTAAACCCATTTTTTGTCCGCCGATGAAAAGTAACAAAATTTAAGTCAAGTATTTGAATATTTATTTATTGGATATTTTGACAAAAATACTTGTAATTATACATAAAAATCATATAATAAATTACAGGTAGGGTCTGATAGGGCTGTGCCATCGCCTACACCATCGCCATTAAACTATCACTGATTTCTTACCAACAAAAAACTAATAAAAAATATATAACAACACAATATTACACTGAAATCAATGCAAAGTTAAAACATAAAAATTACTAATAAAATTATTTAAAAATCTTATAATAATTATATACTCGTTATTAACACCTATTGATCCCAATTGATAATGCATTACCATGTTATTAAAATTATGTTTTACCATATATTTTGTACAATGTACAGTATTATCACCCGTATTAATTGATATGTAATTTAATTTTTATTACACTTTCATTTATGTGAATATAATAAGGGATTGACTGTAAAAGGCAGAGGAACTGGCGATTAGAGAAAATGTTTTACATCGTTGACAGGACTTACAAAAAAATGGCCTCAATTTATATAACCGATTGGTTTTTTGACAGAGAGAGAGAGAGAGAGAGAGAGAGAGAGAGAAGATTTTTATATTTAAAAAATTTTGTTATTTGTTTTTCATTGCAAACAATCCTTTCATAGAGAGTATGAGAGAGAGAGAGAGAGAGGGAGAGAGAGAGATGTGAATGAGTGGGAGGCTAATCAATAATATCGGGGGTAGACATCCTGATCGTGCATACCATTGGTATACTGTATAGTAGTGCACAATAAGACTATAATGTAGTGTAGATTATAATGAGGGGGCAAACATAAAAATACCATAATGGGCGATAGTCAGCTAGAGTGAAAACATCTGTTTATTATTGTTAGATATTTTAGCGCTAACCGTTACCTTAATTATGGTGAATGTATAGCAAAAATTCAACAGTGTAAATTTATTTCCCTATTATACACTATACGCGCTATGGGTTCGCACAATAGGATATGCTGTACATCAGTAGTAGTAGACTCGCGGCCCATAGGATTCAATTGTACCGTAATTTTTGCAATTCATTACTTGTAATAACGATAAGTCCGGACAATAGGCAGAGAGAGAGAGAGAGAGAGAGAGAGAGAGAGAGAGAGAGAGAGAGAGAGAGAGAGAGAGAGAGAGAGAGAGAGAGAGAGAGAGAGAGAGAGAGAGAGA
>CAJPIZ010000211.1:10644-30249 GCA_905368565.1 Medioppia subpectinata
TCTCTCTCTCTCTCTCTCTCTCTCTCTCTCTCTCTCTCTCTCTCTCTCTCTCTCTCTCTCTCTCTCTCTCTCTCTTTCTTTCTCTCCGACCTCAGGTCTCTCTCTCGCAAACTCAGGCAAACAATTGCACGCAAACTCTGTCTGATTATTACCCAACGCGGTTTAGTCTCTCTTTTTACCTGTTATTTTAATATTGCAATATTATTTGTTGAAACATATTTTGTTATCTTTCTGTAATTTATTTTTTTCCTTTTGAATTCTGCTATGATTTTCAAAATCAATTGTTTGACTATTATTTTCTTTCCACTTTCTTAGTATGTAATGTTATAAAATAATAATAATGTTATATTACATCAATTATGTATACTAAGCAAACGTATGCAAATGTAATGTGGAATTATTACCAAAATCGATTAGTGTATTATAGTTGTGTTATAACAAGTTTTGTGACAATTATTTTGTATACCTGAATTTATGGAAATATAATAATAATAATAATAATTACCGGATTGAAAACATTAAAAGTGTGAAAATAAAAAATATATATATTTATAAATAATTTTAAATTGTGTTTATTTTTATATTGTAACAGATTATGTTAACTAATAATTAATTATTACTAACAAATGATGTATAAACTAAAAACTAAAGTCACACATAAAATATGCGGCGTTTGCGGCAATAAGGCTATTGGTAAGTGGAATTAAATAAATAACAAAGCTCATTTTAAAAAATAATTACTACACATACAGTATATATTATTTATTTATATATTGTAATCATTAAACTATTATAACTATATTGATTTACAGGCCATAATTTCGGTGCCCTATCATGCGAGCCGTGTAAAGCGTTTTTTCGGAGAAATGCTTTTAGAAATACCGTAATGAAAATATTTTACATTAATAATTACATTACAATAATTAATGCAAATATACAAATAATTAAATATTACTTTTCTAATTGCATATTGAAATCATAGCTGATATGTCACTTCAACTCCAACTGTAAGATCGATGAAATTACGCGAAAGTTTTGCTCGAAGTGTCGGTTAGATAAATGTCTGGCAATTGGGATGAGACGGGTATTGATTGATCAGATCTACGGCTAATTAAGTCTATATCTAAACCCAATGATCATAACTAATAGGATTGGTTGCCATCCGAAGACGAGTCAACACCAAAAACACGTAAAATTCACAGACAGACCGACAATAGTATGGGTAGCAAAGGGTTGGCCACAGAGTACTCGCCGGCCAACACATGCATCACATCCAACACATCCTGCGAGATGTGCGACGAAAATGATTTTATAACCGAAATACTAGACAAAGACAGCCATTTCAACGCCGATGAGCTAAACGCACAGATACTGGACTTGGAGTCTATTGTGACCAACGGTTTCGAGGACTACAACCGGCACCAGGAGTCGCAACCCAATGGCTACCAGTGCTGTCAAAACAGCCAAAACTCGGGCTTTAATACAAATACAAATTCAAACACATCGTCGGCCAAAGTGGAGGAAGACGTGTCCGAAGAGGTGATCCAGAAAGCGGTTGAGTTTGAGTTTGCGGTCATACCTATCGCTAGAGCGCCAGATGAATACCGGTGTCAATTCAATGGCACCGAAACCGGTATACTCTCCGAACTATTCACAGCCATACACGGTCTGGGCGTACAGACAGGCCAACTGTCCGACGAGTTTACCGACTTGGATGACGTTCAGCACTGTTTTGCTCTCAAGTTGGATTGCGCTATTCGTAAAACGACCAGGGCCATTCGCCGCCTATCGGCCTTCCGGGCCATTCCCATATCGGATCAAATATCGCTACTCAAACACGGATGTATCGAGATGATATTTTTAACCGGGTTTCGTAATTACAATATAACTAATAATTCATTTCATTTGTCCATGGTTTGTATTGCAATAGTGCATGTGCATATTTATGTGTTTATTGTATTTTTGGCTTTTACAGAACGGTATAGTAAGAGTAGTGAACTTTGACTATTTTAAACAACATTGTATACATTCAATGCAATATTACATAAAATTTGCGCGTAAATTGACAGCTGTCTGGGGTTCAGATAATTTGGTCCTTTATTTGGTACGTATTTCATGATTTATATTCATTATTGAATTTTATAATTTGATTTATATTTTCAATTATTCACACCATAGTTGATAGCCATCGTATTATTTAACCCGGATCGTAGCGATCTACAGGATCGTGATACAATAAAGTAATAATTTAAGAATACTATAATTTAAATTATTCATTTAAAAATATATATTAAATACTTTATATTAAACAGAACTCAACAACACGTATACATGTATTTACTTCAACGCTATTTAATACTGAAATACCCGACAGAATGTGAGGCAAAGTCGCGATTCTTGAGACTAATGGATACCGCAGTCAATGATCTGAAAATGTCAGCCGAGGCTAAGAAGAGGGAGCTCTGCGACGACCGACGCAAGACACCGGTCGGGCCACTGCTTCGGGAACTTCTGGACCCAATCCCTAAGCCATCTGAACATATGCTCACAGTTTTGTGATTATAATTTATGATTTATAATTATCGCAGACTTTATATACTTTATACACACATTTGGCAATTAGTGTTTGATTGCTAAATAGATGTCTGTTCATTACCTCAATGCTTTGTTACATGTAATTTATGTTTTTAATTGTATCTTATATTTTTACATTTATTAAATGTTTTATAAATATAAAAAAGCATATACAGTAAGTTGCTATGTACATGACATTATTATAATTAATAGCAAGTATAATTATAATTAACAAATATTTAATTGTGTGTTAAATGGTCAAATCAGTATAAGACAATTTTGTTTAAGTGCATATATACTGATTGTATTAGCACCTAAAATGATCACATTTATTTAATCAAACGTTTAAATCTGTATACAAATGTATATGTTCAAGTGTAAATGTGCATTGTTATCATTTTCATTAATAATTCATAAGATTAATTTATCAATAAATATATTTTTTGTATCTAAATATAGAGATTAAATATTGATTTTTTGATGACATTATCAAACCTTCATTTATATGTAAAATTGTATCATTTATTAAGAAATGTTTATTAAAAATATATTTATTACGATTAATATCACACAAGCATATAAATAATAATTGTTTTCTTAGTTACTAGAAATATATTAATTATTTATGTGAAAATACTGTTTACAAAAAATATTGACATTTCAATATTGATTTTTACAACAATAAAAATCCAAATAAATACTATAAATAAATAATTTATACGAAAAAGTGATTTAAAAACATATATTTGTTTGTTTTTTGCAAAAACCACAGAAACTATAATTAATATGTTTTATTTGTCAACAATTTTATTTTTAATAAAAATTTTAAAAATTACAGATAAATAACAGATTGAGTACATTTAGTGCAAACAAACAAATATAAAATATATTAAAATATTCTAAATAAACTTTATTAATAAAAAATTATATTTTAACCAAACAAAAAATAAAACAATATCATTTAAAAACATTATTTATCATTAAATAATATGAGCTAATATTCAAACATTTAATTAGTACTATATTTTTACAATAACTACAAAATTAAACGTATATTTCACTGAAATATTAGGTAATTCGCAATCAAAAGGGGAATATTATAAAGAGGCCTTGATAATAAGCTACGTACATGATACATAGGGGAATAAAACAAGTTATAAACTGAATAATGTCCTAAAACCTTTGATAATAAGCATTATTATCATCAATAGCTGTGAATCCACGACACGAGCCGTCAATTGAAAGCAAACTCCTCTTTTGGCACAATTAATGTGTGTTTTCATCAAATATTTTATTTACAGTACATTTATATATGTGTTTGTGCGGAATAAAAAAATAAAAGTATATTGTTTTTAGTAAACTACCATATTTTATTTGAAAATTAAACCTAGGTAAACTTGTATTCATTAGTGCATCTGCACTACTCGTGTGTGTAATTTATCGCTTGAAATGATATTGTTTTTTGTGTTGCAATCGGTATTCACGCGTCAACCAAAATATTAAACAGGCAGTGAAAGTGCATTGGGTTTTGGTATCTGATTACCAGAATTTCAAACAAAAAACACATTAATATTTCCACTTTTTATGGATATTATATGAAGTTTTAATGTTAATTGAAGTGACGAGTGCTTGAAATCCATTACCGGCACTAATGATCATATTTTACATCAAAAAATCAAAAACATTTATAATTTCATAACAAGTATAACGTATGAGTGATAGAGGAGTGCCTAAGTTTTGTGCCGTTTGCGGTCACAAAGCCCTGGGTATGCATTTTGACAAATGTTTATTATAATCAGTTACATAAAATGTATTACATAAAATTCATCTACTATGTAATAAATTTTAGTATTGATTATAACAAGATGTTAATACAGAATGTTAATACATCTCTATTGTATGATCATGATTATTTTTAGGCAAAAATTTCGGAGCCCTATCGTGTGAGCCCTGTAAGGCCTTCTTCAGACGTAACGCATTGAAAGACAATGTAATATAAGTTTTATTTTATTTTGTTTTATATATTTTTAATTACTTTTTGTATGGATTATTGCAAATGTGTGCATAATTATAATGTGAATTACAATTTTTGAAATGTCAGCTGAAATGTCACTTCGACTCCAACTGTAAGATCAATGAAATTACGCGAAAATTTTGCTCGAAGTGTCGGTTAGAGAAATGTCTGGCAATTGGGATGAGACGGGTATTCAATAAATTAATTATTATTTTAATATTAAATTATTTTATAAATTTTAATATATTTTAAGGATTTCATCGTAAATGAAGAGGAAAAGGATTGGCGACGAGTGAAGAACTTTAGGGCTAATCCCAAGACTACTGACATAACAGATAATTTATCATCGGATCAGTCGTGCGAACCGTCGGACCCGTCGCCGGACATCAATGATTGTCTCTACGATTTGCTCGACGACAACAGCTTCAGTGTCGATGAGCTTAACAAACAGATTATGGACATCGAGAGCGGTTTCATCAGTTCTTCACAGATGGAAATAATCGCCAAAACCAATGATAACACAGAAATTAGTGATGAAGTGATGCAAAGGGCCGTCGAGTTTGAATTGGCAGTCATACCGATCGCCCGACCGGTGGCCGAGTATCACAACCCGTTCAACGAAACCGAGTCCCACCTATTGAGCGAACTAATGAACTCGGTCAAACTAATCGGCCAGCCAATGAGCAAGGTCACTATGGAGATTACCAACTTCGATGAGTATAATCGCACCGTTAGCTACAAGTTTGACCGCGGGGTCCGTAATATGGCCAGAGCTGCCAAAGGGTTGCGTGGGTTTAGGGCTCTACACCTCGACGATCAGATCAATCTACTTAAGTATGGCTGCATTGAAGCCCTATTGATGCGGACAATTAAACATGTTGATTATGGCAGACAGTTGGTGATATTGCCCTGGGTGAGTTTGCATTTGATTGTGTAGTTAATATGTAAAGTTTATAATTAATGTGTATATTTTTTGTTACTTTTAGGATGGTGAGAATTCTCTAGTATTTAAACTCGCTCATTTGAAATTATTTCGGCCATACGATAGTTATGATGCATACATGAGATATATGCATAAAATGACAGACCTATGGGATTCCGACCCCGTTATTCTTGATTTGGTTAGTCATACATAAATATAAATTAATTTAACTTGCTGACATGTTTAATTAAAATAGATGCTGGCACTCATATTGTTTAACCCTGATCGTCCAAACCTTATTAACAGAGATGGTGTTAAGTAATTGACGTTTACTATTATTTATAAATTATTTGTGATATTAATTAAATATATTAATTGTTTTATTCATTCATACGATAGACGGCAACAACACGTATACATGTATTTACTTCAACGCTATTTAATACTGAAATATCAATCAGAATGTGAGGCGAAGACCCGATTCTTGAGACTCATGAATGTCTTATCGGACATAAACCTCATGAGAGAGATCCAGAGGAGACACGCCATGCATTTGTATCAATTATCACTCGTCACACCTCTTCTCCAAGAAGTGTTTGACATATTGCCCACTCCTATGGAACCGATGGGTGATTCCCAACAAACCATACCTCCGATACCATTATAAATATTAATTTTTATAATTAAGTGTTATAATTTTATCTATAAATTTTATCATCATGATTATCACTTTATCTATTGTTGTGACATTTACCATAAGTTATATTTAAGTTAATTGTAATTAACCTAAATTCTATTTATGAAAATTACAAATAAAACCCATTTTTCAACAAAGTCTTGGCATTTACTAACTTGTAAGGGGTCTGGAAATGAAGGTAAAGTTTATTAATTAATTAATTATTATTAATTAATTTTAACAGTATAAAATACAATTGTAACTATATATAGTAAATTACATCACAAATTATGCAATCATCTTATGGTTTATAATTTAATAAGGTATAGAAATGTTATAGAAAAATACGGAAATCTACAGAAAACACAATTATTTTAGTAAACTATAAAAAATCATAGACTTTTTGTACTAACAATAATAATTGTAAATACAATGTATACCCGTTTCTTATTATTCATTATAAGTAAAAATATCGTTAGGTTTTTCCACAATAATAGTAGTTATATAAAAAAACTATTTTTTCATCATTAATGCCCTTGAACATATGCCATCAATTTAATGTTTAAACAAGTTTCACCACTTTATATGTTTGTCTCCCGATTCTCTCCGCCAACAAAAAACATAATTATAAACACAATTTTGGTTTATATTCATGTCATCCATACGTTTTGTGTACAAAGTCTTGGATTTTTGAGTTTACATTTTGCTTTGAGTTAATAATCATTTTATTTTTCAATTATTTTAAATGAATTATTAAATTATTTTTATGGCTAATGTAAAGCTTTACATATTCTTTACTTAATATACTTTTCATGGATTAGACAATTGTTTTGTAGAAAGTCTTTGACAAGAAAGTAATGACTGATTAAATAGTTATTGATTTTAATTATTAGAAGTGTTTTGAACATGTTTATTGTTTTATTCTTATCATGCTTAATGAAGCATATTAATAAACATTATATTTTCCGAAGTGTTATTTAAATAATTTTTTACTTGCTTTATGTGTGACAATTATTAATATTATTGTGTTTTAATGGGTTATAATGTAAACTCATTTTTAAATAATCATCATTAAGTTTAATTGTAATTATTATTGTAAAAAACAATTAGATAAATAAATACTAATTAAATTAAAATGTGTGAAAAATCGGTGCATAAATTGTGTAGCGTTTGTGGAGATTTGGCATTAGGTATGATATCGTGTAAAATTGATTTAAATAAATCTATAATAAGTTAACTAAACAATATGTATAAATATATTATAATTTAAAGTGAAAATAACTAAATAGTGTAAAATTTATTACTATTAAAGGCAAAAACTTCGGCGCCCTATCGTGTGAGCCCTGCAAAGCATTCTTCAGGAGAAACTCGTTTAAAGTTAATGTAATATAAAATGCATTTTCATTTAACAATTATAAAACTATTAAATGGGATCATCTTCTGTGCAATTATAGCTTAAATGTCATTTCGACAACAATTGCAGTATAAATGCCATAACGAGAAAGTTTTGCTCAAAATGTCGATTAGATAAATGTGTGGCCATCGGAATGAGACGGGTATTGATAATTGTTTGATTAATTACAAAGTTTTACATTTTTAATGATTTGATAATTAAACACAGGAATGGGTGGCCAATGAAGAGGAACGGGAGCTCAAGAGACTTATAAAATTGACAATAAGTGGCATAAATAATACTAACGATGGAAACCAAGTGTTAAAATCAGCAATAAATTTATCACAAGATATATGGGATGAAAATGACAGCACAAACACTACGACTATTGACACAGACTTCATGAGTGAAATACTGGATGACAACAATTTCAGTGTCGATGCACTCAATGAACAGATTATGGACATTGAGACCAGTTTTTGCGCAAATGATTGCATTGATAGTCAAGTGATAAACAGATCTGATTATCAGACAAACCATATCTCAACAGATAATCACCAAAACAGTGAAAATTATACCCAAAACTCATTAACACATTATTCACCTGAAAGAGTCGACGAGAAAGTAGTGTCGGATTATGAGATGCCTGTCATACCCATCGGCCGACCCATCGATGGCCACAAAAGTGATTTCAACGAGATTGAAATGCGCATGGTGACCGAGGTGATCCAATCGGCCACGAATATGGGTGGCCCGTACGCCAAACTGGTCTTCGAGATCGACGACAATCATAGCTTTCAAACTGTTTTTTCGGCAAAGTTTGACAAATGTGTGCGAAATGTGACCAAAGCTACGAAAGGGTTGACCGCATTCAACACCATCTGCGAAGACGACCGCATCTTACTATTGAAGTACAGCTGCATTGAAGTGATATTCTTGCGGTCCATTCTCTACTTCAACGGCAATATTGATTATCTCAAACTTCCGATGGTTTGCTATTATATTACTCTATCTTAATAAACAATAATTGTGATTAATTAAAAATGTTTAATTTAGGATATGGAACGCTCATTCATTATAACCATGAAGTTTTTAAAAAATTACCCACACTTTTACACTCCATTTACAGAATATGTAAGAAAAATGTTGACTATTTGGGACTCCGATCGCACTGTTATTGATTTGGTATTTGTTTTATAAGAAATAATTACTAACAAGTAACATTGTAAGATTATATAATTTAACAATCCATTATAGATGTATTCAATCTTGGTGTTCAATCCAGATCATTCTAAACTCAATCATAGAGATGTTATAAAGTATACTAAATTTTTATGCTTGACATTTGAGAATAATTTTATTTTTATTAAATAATTATTTAATAATTGTAATATTTGTGATCATAGACTCCAACAACACATTTACATGTATTTACTTCAACGCTATTTATTACTGAAATATCAGTCAGAATCGGTGGCAAAGACCCGATTCTCGCAATTCATGAACATTTTGACGGAACTAAACGTCTTGAGAGACATCCAGAGGACGCATACTTTGGATCAATCACTGAATGTTACACCACTTCTCCTAGAAGTGCTCGATTTAAAGCCAAATCAAATTGTTTCTAATTGTTATTAATTATCATAACAATAATATTTGTATTTAAAATACATGTAATGTTAATGTAATCGCATTTATCATATTGTAAATACTTTAATTGCATTTTATGTTGTATTTAAACAGAATCCCTATTCCAAAGGCTTTTTAAAATCTATTTTTTAAATAACATTCTGAATAAAACTATGAAATATTTAACAATTACAAATAAACAATTAATTTAATTGTTTTCAAATAACCTTTTGTGTTTTGTGATTTATTGTATATTAAATTAATTTGCAATTATTTTTAATTTAAAAAAGTTCTATAAATAAAACAAGTTTCATGTTCAATTGTTTTGTGGTTTTTACATAATTAATATATTTGATGCTATTTTTATATCAATAATGCAATAATCATGTAATACATATGTGATTCCCAAATACTTAATATAATCAAAAATATTTGATATATAAATTATAAACACTCTAACTCTTTTAATTGTCTAATTACGACAATCAAAACTTGTTTTTTAAATAGACTAAACATACTTTCTCAAAATTTAAAGTATAAAACATAATTATTTATATCCCATAATAACACTACGGTTAAAAGTTTTTATTTAAGAATATGGAAATCAACTATTCACATTTTCAAATTTCAATGGCCTTGACAATAGGCTGTTAATTCAATGCTTAAAACTAGTTATACAGGCAATCTGTGCCCGATTCTCAACCATCATTAATAAATACATTAATGATAATAATTGAAACATAACACAACACAGTGTTATACGCAAACTCTTGGTTAATATCGACAGTATATTTCTGGTACTAAAATCATTAAATCAGTGATTGTACACATGGTTTAGGGGAAAATATTTCAATTGGTTTTGATTTGAGTCTTTGTTGTGTATATTTTTAGTGTTTTTTTCAGTGTATTATTTAAATTGAATGTTGTATATTCACTTTCATCGAGAATATTAATGTTATTATTTATTTATTAAAATTTTATTTTTGTGTCAACGCAAATACACGATATATAAAGTAACTATATTTAGTAGTTGTAGTATTAGTTTGAAAACATCATTGTAAATGTTTGGGTACATTTTTTATTTTTCACAAGTTTTTTTGTGTCAATATTAAATAAAATGTAATAATAAATATTTATTATTATTATTAATTGGTTAAATATAATTATTATTTTATTGTTTACCTAGGGCTATTGTTAATATAATGGGACTATTATAATTATATGGGTGTTTCAATGCAAACAAGTTGTAACAAGTTGTCAAGAATTCAAGCATTCAATTGACTACTAATAATAATAATAATGTTAAAAACTAAAACATGTTAAAACAATAATATTGTTAATTATTGAAAAATGTGCGACAAATCAGCGCATAAAGTGTGTGGTGTTTGCGGACACTCGGCTATGGGTATGACTTATATAATTAGTTTTGTAAATATATCATCATTTTATTTGCTAAAATATTTAAACTATTTTAATTTAACAATTAAATCATTAATTATACCATTAATTAAAGGCAAAAACTTTGGCGCCGTTACGTGTGAGCCCTGTAAAGCATTCTTTAGGAGAAACGCGTTGAAAGACAATGTAATATAAATATATTATTTATGCTTTTATTAATTTTAATTAAATAGTGGTTTTAAATTATAACTTTTAATTATTCTGTGAAATTATAGCTCATTTGCCATTTTGACAACAAATGCAAAATAGATGTCATAACCAGAAAATTTTGCTCTAAATGTCGTTTAGATAAATGCCTGGCCATCGGAATGAGACGGGTATTCATATTATGTTTAATTTAATACAAGTTTTAAATAATGTACTAATTATTTGCTTATAATTCAAGGAATGGATACTCAATGATGAGGAACGGGAGCTCAAGAGACTTAAAACAATGACAAATAAAATACAGAGAAATAGTTTAAATAATTCAATAACTAATGAACTAAATAATGAACATGGTCAAAATACAACACCATATTTATCTCAGGAAACTTTACGCATTGAAAATCACATCTCAAGCGCCAGTACTTCCGACTCAGACTTGTTGTGCGAAATACTCGACAATAACTTCACTATCGATGCACTCAATGAACAGATTGTTGACATCGAGACCAGTATTGATGTCAACCAATTCATCGACGATATAGTAATCAATGAATTCAGTGATCAAACCATCGCTACCTCAACAGCAAATAACTCGCCAAACAGTGACAACACATTCACCACATTTGCCGTATCCGACAAAGTGTTTGACAAAGTGGTCGAGTTTGAGATGTCTGTCATACCGATCGGGCGACCCATCGATACCAGCAAAACCAGTTTTAACCAGATGGAAATGAACTTGCTCATCGAGCTGCTCGAAGCGACCAAGCTCATGGGCTTACCATTACGGGGCGCAACCATCGAGATCAACAACACCGACGACTATTACTCCATTATGGGCTATAAGTTTGACCGAGCGATCAGAACCCTTACTAGAGTTGTCAAAGGGTTGTCCGCATTCAACACCATCTGCGAAGAGGACAAGATTTTGCTCCTGAAGTACAGCTCAATACAAGTGATATTCTTGCGGTCCATTCTCTACTTCAACGATACCGCCGATTGTGTTCGGGTTCAAGTGGTCAGTAGTCCTGATAATTATCATGTTTTATGGTTTGGTTTTGAGATAATGGATACCATGTTGTTTTGATTAGGATCGTGATAAATCGTTTGTATTGAGCATGGACTATTTAAAAAACTTTAACGTTTACAACGCTTACAAAAGTTATATACAGAAAATACAAGCCGTTTGGGACTCCGATAGGACTATCATTGATTTGGTATACAATTATTAAATTTAGTTTAAAACATAATTATATTTTGTGCCTAATGTGTTCTAGATGTATTCAATAATCGTGTTCAATCCTGATCATTGTAACCTAGCCAACAAAAATGTCATCAAGTAAGTTTAATTATATTTATTATTTTTCTGTGTATTTATTTTGCGTGCAATTGATATTGATTTTAATATAAATCACAATACAATTGCATTTTTGACATTTCCATTATTTACCATATATTTAACGATATTGTGTTTATGACATATCTGTCACACATAGACTTCAACAACACATTTACATGTATTTACTTCAACGGTATTTGCAATGCAAATATGGATCCGATTGCGAGGCGAAGACACGATTCCTGCAACTCATGAATGTTATCATCGATTTAAATGTCTTAAGAGAGGTTCACAAGAGGAATATCGAAGAGAGTGCGAAGATATCGATTCCACCGCTTCTCGAGGAAGTACTAGACATCAAACCCGTTCAACAACGACAACAATATTCACTCACTGTTTTATAAGCAATTTTATGTTTTTACCTCATTTTACACATTTATTAAATGATTTATTAATGATTAAATATTTTATTCATATTTTATTTCATATGATAAATGTATTTTTTGTTAATTTTTGTTGCACAATTATATTTACTATATAAGTATTTAATGAATATTTAATCTCGCATTTATTTTGTTCAATAAATGTACCATTTATTATACATATGATTACAATTTGTTTCAATGAAATATCTTTTTTGAATTATATTTTGTATAATATTATGATTTCATTTAATAATGTAAAGTTTATTTGTAAATAATTTATTTATTAAATGTAAATTTTATATAATGTTTGAGTACTATTGTATGGTTTATTAATAGCATTTAAATATACTAATGTTTAATAAACAGTACAACATTCCTGTAATACAGTACATGCAATGTTTGAATATCTTGTTTGTTTTAAAATTAATTACATGAACAATTAATTTCATTAATAGTTAATTCGTTTGTCGCCATTAAAGCTGTTCCTTCATCAACACCGGGTGTTGTAATCCTTATCACAGGCTTTACTCCACAGAACCATTAAATTAGCCAATAATTGTGTTAGGAATCGGTTTTAAATCAAAGACTTCTTGTAGAAGTGGTGAGATATTCAGTGAATGATTCAAAGTATGCGTCCTCTGGATGTCTCTCAAGACGTTTAGTTCCGTCAAAATGTTCATGAATTGCGAGAATCGGGTCTTTGCCTCCGATTCTGACCGATATTTCAGTAATAAATAGCGTTGAAGTAAATGCATGTAAATGTGTTGTTGGAGTCTATTAAAAGAATATTACAATTATTAAATAAAATATAAAGTATTATTAAGTGTCAAAATATTACTTGACAACAGATCTATGGACGAGATTGCAATGATCTGGGTTAAACAACAAGATTGGATACATCTGAAATAAACTTCATAATTAGTTGTTTATTAATCATATAACTTATACCAAATTAATGAGAATGCGATCGGAGTCCCAAACAGTCAACATTTTTGTTACAAAATTTTTATACGAGGTGTAAATATTCTGGTAATTTTTCAAAAAGTCCATGGTTAAAATGAAAATGCTATCCGTGTCCTATAATGAACATGGTTACAATACACATACTGTATATAATTATAATTACAATAAATTTTCATAATAAAGTAAAACTAAGCTGTATTTGAAATGCAGTATTTTTATGACACAAACCCTTTGAAGTCGGAGATAATCGGCGGTATCGTTGAGGCAGAGAATGGACCGCAAGAATATCACTTCAATGCAACTGTACTTCAATAGTAAGATGCGGTCGTCTTCGCAGATGGTGTTGAATGCGGTCAACCCTTTCACAGCTTGGGATACATTTCTCACATAATTGTCAAACTTTTCGGTGAATAAAAAGTTAAAATCATTATTATCACTGATAAACACAGAAGTTGTCCCGAATGATCGAAATTCAGTCGATTGGATCAGTTCAGTGATTATGTAGATTTCGGTTTCGTTGAAATCACTTTTGTGGTCATCGATGGGTCGGCCGATGGGTATGACAGGCATCTCATACCCTAACACTACTTTTTCGCCGACACTTTCCGGTGAATAATAATGTGTTAATAGGTTTTGCGTATAATTATCACTATTTTGATTATTATCTTTTGAGATATGGTTTGTCTGATAATCACAATTGTTTATTACTTGACTATCAATGCAATCATTTGTGCGAACACTGGTCTCAATGTTCACAATCTGTTCATTGAGTGCATCGATAGTGAAGTTATTGTCGAATATTTCGCACAAAAAGTCTGTGTCGGAGATACTGGTGATTGAGATGTGATTTTCAATGCATGAAGTTTCCTGAGATGAATATAGTGTTGTATTTTGACCATGGTCATTATTTGGTTCATTATTTATTGAATTATTTAAACTATTTCTCTGTATTTTATTTGTCATTGTTTTAGGTCTCTTGAGCTCTCGTTCCTCATCATTGATTATCCAGTCCTTGAATTATAAGCAAATAATTAATAAATTATTTAAAACTTGTATTTAAAACATAATATGAATACCCGTCTCATTCCGATGGCCAGGCATTTATCTAAACGACATTTTGAGCAATATTTTCTGGTTATGACATCTATTTTGCAGTTGTTGTCAAAATGACATATAAGCTATAATTTCACAGATAATAATTATAAGTTATAATTAATTACCACTATTTAATTAAAATTAATAAAAGCATAAATAATATATTTATATTACGTTTATTTTCAACGAGTTTCTCCTAAAGAATGATTTGCAGGGCTCACACGAAACGGCGCCGAAGTTTTTACCTTTAATTAATAATTTTAATCTTAAATATATTTTTCCAATTATTATGTATTTTTACAATAAAATATATTTTTATATCTTTTTTGTTCAAATATTTTTGTAAATAAAATGATTATATGTTTACAAAACTAATTATATAACTCATACCCATAGCCGAGTGCCCGCAAACACCACACACTTTATGCACTGATTTGTCGCACATTATTAACTAATTAACAATTATTTTGTTAACATGTTTTAAGTTTTAATTTTCAACAATTATTTTTAATAGTCAATTGAATGCTTGAATTCTTGCCAACTTATTGCAAGACGTTTGCATTGAAACTCCCATATAATTATAATAGTCCCATTAGATGAACTTGGTAAATAATACATTCATTATTAAATTTACCGATGAGTTGTATATATTCTATCTTTATTAACACATTTTTTCAATATTGACATAAAAACTTGTAAAACATTAAAAAAAATATACGCAAACATTTATATTGAATTTTTTAAGTTACAACTAAACTGTACTAGTTATATATCGTGTATTTACGTTAAATTAAAAATAAATATTAAAATAAATAAATAATAACATTGATATTCTCGATGAAAGTGGATATACGTTAGTTGTAAATAGCATTTAATTTAAATAATACACTAAAAAAATAAAAATATCCACAACAAAAACTCAATTCAAAACTAATTGATATATTTTTCCTTCTTAACCATGTGTACAATCACTGTATTATAAAACTGGAAATGATTTAATGATTTTAGTACCAGAAATATACTGTCGATATTAACCAAGAGTTTGCGTATAACACTGTGTTTATGTTGTGTTTCAATTATTATCATTCATGTATTTATGAATGATGGTTGAGAATCGGCCACAGATTGCCTGTAAAACTAGTTTTAATCCATTAAGCATTGAATTAATAGCCTATTGTCAAGGCTATTGAAATTTGACAATGTGAAATTCACATTGTGAATAGTTGAATTTCATATTCTTAAGTAATAACTTTTAACCGTATTGTTATTATAGGATATAAGTAATTATGTTTTATACCCTAAACTTTAAGAAAGTATGTTTTTTTTATTTTTAAAAAATAAGTTATAACTATCATAATTAGATGGGTATAGTTATAGTGTTTATAATATTTATATCAAATACTTTTGATTATATTAAATATTTGGGAATCACATAATTATTACATAATCACTGCATAATTGGTACACAAATAGCATTAAATGTATTAAATTGTAAAAACACAAAACAATTGCACATGTTTTAATTTTAGAATTTTTTTTGCATACATAAAATGCAATTATCATTTATGATAAATGCTATAGCAATAACATAAATTACATTAGATAGTAAATACAGATATTATGGTTATAATAATTAATGACAATTAGAAACAATTGTGATTCGGCTTTAAATCGAGCACTTCTTGTAGAAGAGGTGTGACATTCAGTGATTGATCCAAAGTATGCGTCCTCTGGATGTCTCTCAAGACGTTTAGTTCCGTCAAAATGTTCATGAATTGCGAGAATCGGGTCTTTGCCTCCGATTCTGACCGATATTTTAGTAATAAATAGCGTTGAAGTAAATGCATGTAAATGTGTTGTTGGAGTCTATAAAACAATATTACAATTATTAATTAAAATAAGAAGTATTATTAAGTGTCAAAATATTACTTGACAACAGCTCTATGTGCGAGGTTACAATGATCTGGGTTAAACACCAAGATTGGATACATCTGGAATTAATTTTAAAAATTCTATAAACTTCATAATTAATTGTTTATTATTAATCACATAACAAATACCAAATTAATGACAGTGCGATCGGAGTCCCAAATAGTCAACATTTTTGTTACAAAATTTTTATACGAAGCATAAAAATTGTGGTAATTTTTCAAGAAGTCCATGGTTAAAATGAAAATGCTATCGGTGTCCTATAATAAACATAGTTACTTAATCTACAAAATTACAATTAATTATTATAATATAAAAACAAAGTATTATTTCTGGGACACAAACCCTATAAAGTTTGATATAATCGGCGGTATCGTTGAGGCAGAGAATGGACCGCAAGAATATCACTTCAATGCAACTGTACTTCAATAGTAAGATGCGGTCGTCTTCGCAGATGGTGTTGAATGCGGTCAACCCTTTCACAGCTTGGGTTACATTTCTCACATATTTGTCAAACTTTTCGGCAAATATAAAGTTAAAGCCATTATTATCACTGATAAACACAGAATTTGTGCCGAATGATCGAAATTCAGTCGATTGGATCAGTTCAGTGATTATGTAGATTTCAATCTCGTTAAAATCACTTTTGTGGCCATCGATGGGTCGGGCGATGGGTATGACAGGCATTTCATACCCTAACACTACTTTCTCGCCGACACTTTCCGGTGAATAATAATGTGTTAATGAGTTTTGCGTATAATTATCACTGTTTTGTTGATTATCTGTTGAGATATGGTTTGCCTGATAATTTGCGCTAATACTGGTCTCAATGTCTATAATCTGTTCATTGAGTGCATCGACACTGAAATTGTTGTCATCGAGTATTGTGGACAACAAGTCTGTGTCTAAAGTAGTCGTATCTATGATATTATTTTCAACCAATACTTCCCTGGTTGAATTTACAACTTTATTTTTAGCATGGTTAATATTTGTTGGCAACTTTTTAACTCTCTTCAGCTCCTTTTCCTCATCACTCGGTATTAATTCCTGTTTAAACAATCATTTAATTGTTATATTTTATATTGAATTAAACATAATATGAATACCCGTCTCATTCCGATGTCCAGGCATTTATCTAAACGACATTTTGGGCAAAACTTTCGGGTTATGGTATCTATACTACAATTGTTGCCAAAACGACATTTAAACTGAAATTTCACAGATAATGATTACAATTAATAGTTTTAATTAGTTTTAGTTATAATAAATATAAATTTATTTTATTTTACATTATTTTTCAATGCGTTTCTCCTGAAGAATCCTTTACAGGCCTCACACGATAGGCCGCCGAAGTTTTTGCCTTTAATTGAATTAATTGTTTAATATAATTATTCAAACAATTAAATATTATTTAGATTAAAATTATAAATTGTAGAATAAACTACATTATATTTTGGTAAACTATGGTAAAATTTCTATTAAGTTAACTATAAATCATACCCAATGCCGAGTGTCCGCAAACACCACACACTTTATGTACTAATTTTTCACACATTTTTATTAAACTTTTAATTAGATTTTATTTACAATGTATTAATTTAAATGTAATAGTTTAAATTCAAAAATACAATACTTAATACATCAAATCAACGCATGAATGCTACGAATAATTACAAATTAAATTAGTATTTGTTGTAATGATTATTGATGGCGGAGAGAGTCGATTGTCAAACAACAGGCAAAACATTGAATTAATAGTACAAGGTCGTTAAATATAATACATTTACATTGTATAAAATAGTCTATCTGATAAAATTTATCGATAAGTTATTATACAATTATAATTTGTTTGTTTAATTTGTTTGAATGAAATGTCACTTAATATTTGAAATCTCTATAAGAAATCGATAAACATATAGCGAAATGATAAGAATATTTCACACATATTTGACAGACAACTGACCGTTCCTTACAGAGAGGATGCACTGTATCTGTAATGACAATCGGAGTATATAATGATGAAAATGAGTGCCAAAAAACAATTTTATGTCGACTTTAATTCATGGACTTCTCGGGAGAAGAGGTGTGAAATGAAGTGATTGACTGATTCATAGCACCCGTCATTTGAATCTCTAATTATTACTCAAATATTATCATTCATTCAAAAACTCAATCACTTAAATACAAAGTATGTTAACTTATATAATCAATAATTTATTAATAATTATTTAATTTAAATTTAAATACATAACAAATGACATGAAATGTTCACAAATTATCAATTTTGTGGACAAACTTTTTATGACTAAACAAATAGGCGGAAGCGGTGGTCGTGTACTCACATCCGGGCCATTGGCACACAAATGGGCGCACATTGTTGTGCACATTCTTGTGCTCCCGTAGTCGACGGCTGTCTTTATAAGTTTTGTCGCAATCGGGCCAATCGCACACAAACGGTCGCTCACCCGTATGCTTACGCTTATGGCCGTTGAGGTGTATACCCGTCCACTTACATCCGGGCCAATCGCACGGCTGTTTTCGCTGCTTTGTCTTTCGCATCGGCGGCCGCTTATTGTGGACATCGATCTGGTGTTTGAGCCGTTGGTCGGCCCTAAAGAACCACTCGTCGCAGCCGTCGGCGCCGCACGCAATGGTAGGCTCGTCCAGATGTAAGCGCGAGTGAGCCCTAAGACCGTGGGATGTCTTGAATGACTTGTCGCAGCCGTCGACCGGACAGCGATACTGTTGGCCACTTGTATGCGATTTCATGTGTTTGTACACAACCCGATCGCTAACACCCCGATAGTCGCAGCCCTCGTAATGACACGCATACGATCGCACCGTCCGGTGGGACAGCATATGCTCAGTGAGTCCGCCGTTTGTCTTAAACCCTTTACCGCATCCCTCGTGAGCGCACATGTGCTGCCTTTGGGCGTGAAATGTGTACAAGTGTTGCAAAAACTGGCGGTCCTTTTGGTAACTCTTGTGGCACTCATTGATGGGACAAATGAATAGATTTTTGGTTACATTAAAGCATTTCTTTC